>PVIU01009070.1:0-78405 GCA_004026605.1 Ondatra zibethicus | reverse complement strand
TCCACTGAGACAGTTTGCTTCAGCTAATGGTAGCTCACCAACTCCAACTGGACTGGGAATGAACGAGCATGGGAACAACCAAGCCCCTCTGAAGGGGGTTGACACCTGGGGCAGACTGAGGGGCCACTGATAGTGACACTGGGATGTGCCTCTACTTGCATATACTGGCTTCATAACATCCTATTCTCTTTGGATGTAAACCTTGCTCAACCTAGATGTAGTAGGGAGGGCCTTGGACTTTCTACAGGGCAGAGTGCATGGCACTCCCTTAGGGTTGGAGGGGTGGGGGGAGGGTCTGTGGAGGGAGAGGGAGGGGAGTGGGAGGAGGGGAGGGAGTGGGAATTTGGATTGGTATTTTTTTTAAGTTATATAAAAAACTTCATTCTAACCATCTTTGGCCAAAGTAATTTCAACACAGAACATTGTTTGTGGACTATAACTAGCAAAACCACCCAATGAGTAGAAACCAAGGAGGAGCAAGCTCATATTATCCCTCTCCTTAGAGAGATGTGGTCACCAGAAGCAGCAGGCAGGTGCTGCTTTCCTGTACCAGCCAGTTTCTAGCTGGAACTAATGCCTCACTTAAGGGGTTCCCTTCTAGACAATATTAAAGAAAAGAATTATGCTAATCTTTTCCTGTAGCCTTATCTATCTAATGAAGTAAAAGAAACCAATTTACACAGAACTCTATAGAACAATGGTTTTCAATCTATGGTTGACCCCTTGGGGGTTGAAAGATTCTTTCACAGGGGTTGCCTAAGACCATCAGAAAACACAGATATTTATATTAAGATTTATAATTGTAGCAAAATTACAGTCATGAGGTAGTGATAAAAAAGTTTTATGGTTGGGATTCCACCACAACATGAGGAACTGTATTAAAATGTCACAGCATTAGAAAGGTTGAGAATCACTGATATAGAAGGAAAGCTTATTCATTTAACAAATATATCCACAAAAATATTAGTTAAGATAGAGAAAAGATTCAATCTTGAAATATGACCTGTGTTCATATCATAATTAGGTACTGATAAAATATCTAGAGAAATTTATATTTTCTGACAGAATAGCACTTGAAGTTAATTTTGAAGCAGTTATTGATGAGTTTTATGAATCCGAAGGAGTAAACGCTTGGCATTACTTGTCAGAAAATGTAAAATAGAGCTAATGGCATTTACCATGTAACTTCTTGGAAGACTATAAACAAGGAAGATGTCAAAAGAGCACAGAGCAGAGTTTAGTGCACAGGAAGTGCTCTTATAGAAGCAAGAGTAGGAGGGCCAAAGAGATGGGTCACGTGGAAAGACTCCTGCCACCAACCTAATGACCTTAGGTTGACCCCTGAAAGCCACGTGGTGGAAAGAGATAAATAATTCTAACAAGTTTCCTTCTGATACACACACACACACACACACACACACACACACACACACAAAATGGCAAGTGAAAGTTTTGCATAGATGAGCTAAAAATCAGTGAAACTGATGCTCAGTATTAGTCATGAAGTTTAACAGCCCTGTCAGAAAGCAGATAAAACCAAAGGTTTCGAGAACAAAAAGCCAGACAGGGTAGCATGTATGAGGTCTATTAAGCATGCTGCTAGGACCAGTTAAACTTGGGTGTTTCATTTATGTCATCAACAAAATACATACAGGGTTGGGCATATGGTCCAGTGTCTAAGAGCACATACTACTGTGCAGAGGCCCCCAGTTTGGTGCCCAGCACCCAGGACCCACTTTGGACAGTTCACAACCATCTATAAGTTATTCCAGCTCCAAAAGCCTATGATGTTCTGGTCTCCTGGAGCACCCACACGCATGCATACACCCCCATATAGATATGTAGGCAAACACATAATTAAAAGATGAAGAAAATATTTTTAAAATACAGACAATAGGAGTTTTTTTTACCACACAATGATGTTATGATGATTGAAAGTGCGTGCCTGGCAAGTGAAAAGCTTATATATCTTTCTATATAAAAATAAATTTTATGGATCATTATAATTATGGCTAGTTTTTCATTAATAACATTCTCAGTACTTCATCATTTATCAAGATCTTTATAATCAGTTTTACGTTCTCAGTATGAACTATAAGAATACCTTCTTATAATTGAAAGACTGTGTCAAAAGTTATATGTAAAAAACTGAAAGAACACTCATTTAAAAGCCTCTCCCTAATTGCTTTCCAGGAAAGCAATCTTAACAGAAAAAAAATTCTTGTGTCCTTGAATAACCAGAATTGCAGGGATGGCATCTCCTGTGTCATTTTCTTAATCATTCTTTGGTGAGTTCTGAGAATAAAGATTTTTCATATCATGTCCATCAGAATGTTTTTCTTTTGTTTTGGTTTTTGGTTTTTTTGTTTGTTTGTTTGTGGTTTTTTGGTTGTTTGTTCATTTGTTTTGGTTTTGCAGTGCTTAAGCCTGAACCTAAGGTTTCACCTTAACCAAGCAATAAGTATTCCACCACCAAACTATGTCATCTGTCCATAACCCCTTTTACATTTTTTTTTCGAGACAGGGTTTCTCTGTAGCTTTGGAGCCTCTCCTGGAACTAGCTCTTGTAGACCAGGCTGGCCTCAAACTCACAGAGATCCGCCTGTGTCTGCCTCCCAAGTGCTGGGATTAAAGGCGTGCACCACCACCGCCCAGCACCTTTTTACATTTTTATATTGAGACAGTTTCACTAAGTTGCTCACAGTGTTCATTAAGGTAGCTTTAATCTTCCTTATGCTCTTATGATCTTCCTGCCTCAGTTCCCCCTCTTTAATTCTTCTCTAGCTAATTTTCTCTCCAAACATTTTGTTCATTTCTAAAAATAAACCATTCGCTATTTAGTTTACTTACTTAGTTCTTTATATCTTAGTTCAATTGCAATAAATAAATTGTCAAAATTTCTGGTAATTTAAAAAACACGTTTACATGGTTAAAATCTCTGGCTTTTAGTTTATGTCTTTTGGGGTATCTTGAAAAGACCTCATTCACCCAAAAAATGGGGACTAAATACTTTGTGCTTTAGTCTCATACGGAAAACTTTTTGCATGTGCATGTTTAAATCTTTATCTGAATTGGGAATTAATGAAGTGTGAATTGGGCATTCCATGTTTTTCTCAGTGCTTGGAGAGTTTTCCCATGAGTCCATGTAAGATGCTTCGTCCTCTCTCCACTCCTCGTGAGGTCTGCTCGATGGGGCATCAAGTCTGTTGGTGCTCATGGCTCGGACTCAGAGAGGGACCCCTGGTGATGAGTGGAGGGTAGCCTGGCAGCCGCCATTCATTCCTCTTCCCTCTCCTACTAAACCTCCTAGATTGCACAGCAAAGGTCAGAAACCACTCTGTTCCCCAGATTGCACACTGGCACAACTTTATAAACAGTTGGGCTTTTTTTTTTCTTTTTGCAAGTCACAGGCTTGTGCTCCCTCCACCACCTGCTTCTCCTGCAACTTTTTGTTCCTCATAGTGAGAGAGGCCTTACTTGAGTCTGTGAGTATTGGACCTTGGGACCTTGCTCCCTCAGAAGGGACGCCAGCTGCAGATTTGCTTCAGTAAAGTCTCCCATTCACTCTGTCTAACAAGCCTTCCAAGAAACCCCTGGCATGTGGGTGGCATTTATTTTTAGTTTGTGGCAGAAGGGCAGAAGTATATTTGTCCTTGAATATTCTGATTATCATTTCAATGGAAATTGGAAGTGGGTGGAATGAAACACCTGTGTTCAAATATGCTACTTGCCCGGAAGCCACGTGACACTCTCACTCATTAACACTCACTCCTGTGTCTTACAAAGTCCAAGAACAACTTGTGCTTGGAAACAGGCAGTAAACAATGCGCATACACATTACCTTTGATTGCTGCTAAATATCCTCGGAGTTCTCGCTGAAGTCTGGTACCCTCTGCCTGAAAAACACACAAGAACAGAGATGCTAAACTTCTTGTCTATATTTTTTCATGCAAATATGAAGAAGTAATAAGATTTGGTTATCATTGCTAGAACCTTGTTACTGAAAAAAAATGTATGTGTGTAAGCACAGTCTGAACAAGATGATATGCCCATTAGTCTCAGTATTTATACAGGCGTTATTCAGGGGAAGAAAAGACAAAGAAGATTTTGCTATGTAGAAAGTGGGGTATAGCAGACAGATTGCTGCATACTGAAGAACCACCAGTAAAAAGGCTCCTATACACTTCTGCTTCTTTCAATTTTCACACCTAGGAATAGCAACACAATTTTTATCACCTCTGTTCAGAATGGTAGCTGGCTGTTGTTAAGTCAGTCCAGTATGCTGTGAAAAGGCAAATACTGAGTCATGTGGCTGAGCAACCAAAGTTTCTGAGAACGCACACACTATACACATTTTTGTCTGGGTCATGTCACAAACTTGCAAAAAGAACCTTTCCACCTTGAGTTTAATGGGAATAATTGTGGCAGTCATATTCACTCAACAATCCAATCAAATGATTAGGCATATGATTGTAAATTATCAACCAATATAAACCTAAAATATCTAAGCAAAATATGTATATCACATATAAATGGCATTTAGCACTAAATACCCATTATAAGTACTTGGAGATATGAAACAATCATGAAATGTCCATCATCTTTAAATACAGACAGCAATTAATTCAAACAAACTCTGAAAAAAGAAAGACTTCTCTGAAGACCATGTTTGACTCAAGGTGTACCCTACTGCGTACCCATGGAATACATAGAGTGGCGTTGTTTCTTGGTGATCTATGTGCAGGAAAGTGTGTATTTGAGTTAATATCGGGCTAGTTTTTGCAACTTTGCATACTGTCAATATCAGATAAAAGGGTACTGCATTTCTTGGAGTAAATGAACTTTAATCCGAGTGGTTCCATTCAGAATGGAAGAAGGAATTAGTCAAGTTCTCAATAAGTGACCTCCGTTTCGGCGTATTGACACGGTTTAAATAAACATCCTTGGGGTTCCTTGACTGGACGAGTCATCTAGAACCAGAGTGTGAAGGCAAACTGCAGAAACCTAGGGGGAAATGAGTGAAATTCTAAAACAAGAAAGCACAGTAGCAAAGCATTCCACAGAGAAGCTAAAAGGATAAACATGGGAGATGAGGTGGAGAGTGAAGAGCTCCCAAAGGAGCCACAGGATAGAGAAGCAGAAGGAAATGCCAAGACCAAACCTTGAGAAAGGGACTTTCCCCACTAAAATCTAAATCTAGATACAGGAGACCATCACAACTGCCTTATCACAACTCCGCTTCTATAGTAACCATAACCCAGAGTCAATCCTGGTCCAAAAGCACTTAATAGAAAATTCCACAAACAATCCCACGTTTTAACTTGTGCCCAGATCTCTCCCTCACAAAATATAAGTGAAGGTATCCATGCTGTGTATGCTTCACACCATTTTATCACCACCCTTGCGTTCCAATAAATTTTATTTTATTTTATAATAGTTCCAAAGAGTGGGAGCACTCACTGTGGTGAATTAGATATGCTGAAGAAAATGAAGGTTCTGAAGACAAGAAAGAAGAAAAATAGCTTGCTGAGGTTGCATGATCTTAGGAGATATAATAAGTCATTGTTAATCTTCTACTGAGTCTCATCTATAAACATGTAGACTACAAATGTGTATAAATGAGAAAAGACAATATATACATGTTTGATATAATTCATGGCTTCAGAAAATTTAGTCTATATTCCTCTCAGAAGAGGAGAAAGTGTTGAAAGATTCAAAAATATAGACTTGAGAGATTTTTATTATTTCTGATCTCTCATAATTCTTTCAATAAAAGTAGTAATTCCAGCTTTGATGACATCAGAATTGGCTATAGGCCTTCTCTTGAACCATGGAATGTGCGTAGAAGTGCCATGCATTGCTAAGCTGGAAGTCATCATACAGCCTTGACACGTCTTTTTTTTTTGCCTTGTGTCCCACAGTGTTCCAGATGGGGCTGCTTGTTTGACCTGGGTCCCAGGATGACAGAAACACACAATACAGCTCATTTTTATATTTCCACAAGTAAGAACCATTTCTGCGGAGAGCCATGGAGATAGCGTGACCTCGGCGGAATGTAGACCAAACTGCCCAATTAAATGAGTCAGTGAGCACTGAGAGTGCTGACCTGCAGCGAAGGCAGAAATACAGCAACAAAAGATCCAATGGAGCTACTGACTGGATAAGCATTATTGGAATTTGCAGAAACATTCAGAAAAAGAAAACAAACTGGAAATGTTAAGGACAAAGCAGATAGTTAAAAGATAATGGAAGTTTGAACAATGGAAAGAGATGGGACGGTGTTGAGAGAAGTAGGTTTCATATTAGAGGTTAGGAGGTTAGAGGGAATCAAATCTGAACTGAGACATTTAATTTTACTGAACTGATTTGAATCCAAAGCAATGTGAAGCTGAAGGTTCTAAAAGGTACAGTTTAGGAGGATTTGAGTTCCTCAATGTCAAACTTCTCAAACCAGGGGAGGGGAAAATCTGGGCTGCATCAGTGGCTTCTCCAGGACTCATAGAGAAGAATGGCAAACACAGAAATTAGGTCAGAACTTCACAGATGTCTCTGGATCTCAGATGCTACTTCTATTGTTTGTGGTTCTCCAGAGTCACAGAGATGAAGTTAGCCTTACTAACCAAGAAAGATGCTTTACTCTCAGCACCTTATGCAAACAGCATGCAGAACCCAGTGTGAAAATGGCAGCCATGAGTCACCAGGATTGTTCAGAGTATCTGGAAATAGCAAGTGAGTAGCAGGAAAGAGCATTCATCTCCCAAACACTCATGGAACAGAGTATGTCAGATGAAGACCACAATTAAGCCGCTGCCTTTTCTTTCAAAACAAGAAAGAAATTTAAATTATTCATCCTCTTCTCCATACACTGGATTAATCTTGCCAACAGGAAACAATAATGTTTTTTTTAATGAAGTGAGATTCTCAGAAAAGATTATTTTTTGATGTAACAGTGAGGAAAAGTTCAGGCTGTATAATACTAGCTTAAATAGATGAATTCATTTTAAGCAGAAAACCAGAGCTAATTTAAGTGACTTTCTTCTTTCTCAGTTATTAACATCTTTAATTTCCCTTATAAGGTCATGTAAATCTTTCAGTAACAACCACATGGAGCTCCATCTAAAATTCTACCAGATCCCAAAATGCAAAAGGCTTTGTAGAAAGATTCTTCACCTACAGCATGCCATAGGGTAGGTTCTTGTGCATGCTGAAATTTCTCTACAGTAGATAACAGGGTGAACGGTAGATAACTGTAATTATTTGATTCTTCATCTAGATATATCCACTCTCATTTTGTATTCATCTATAATATATGCCAGGATATCTGTAGGCAAGTGGTCTATCAGAATTGTTTAATGTGTCTAAGACTTGGCTTTTGGCAGCTTTTAAGTGAAAAAGCACAGAGTCATAGCCTTCTCCTGTGATTCCATCCTGTTCTATAATAGTCTAGCTAATGACTGACCTTTACCACTCCCCTTTCCTGCATACTGGTTTCCCTGTAACACAAGGACACCCTTGTAGCAGTGGCAGGCTGCTCTTCTGGAAAATGCTTTCCCTTGGTTTGTTTCCAATGTACTGTGTTTTCCCTGTCTTTGTTTTCTCCATTCATTTCTAATGATCCCTTCACTTTCTCCCATGCTCCCTCTGCATCCTCACAGATCCAAGACTTCAACACATGTTCTCTTTGATTTAAGTTGAAAAAACTCTTACCCCACTGCTCAGATTTCATTGAATCTGAATCTATTCCAAATTCCTCTGAGGACTGTCACTTTAATAACTCAACCATGAATTTTTAATTTATTCTGTATATAGAAACTACACTTAAATCCGCCACATCTGTGGTACTATATGACTTTACTTTCCTTGACTATTTTTATGTAATTCTCCAAAAAATGGTATTAAGATTATTTTTTCACCTCTTGATCACGGTCTTTCAGACCTCATACAAACAGTAGGGAAAAGGAATCTATTACAATGAAGGCATCTGAATTTCTTAGCAATGTTCTTCTTTGGACAAGACCCAGGAAGGATCTGCCACCTACAAAGTCCCCTGTCCTGCCAAACATGGTAGTATTGCAACATAGCTCCAATGTGAATCAGAAGTTTTGGGTTTGTTTTTCAGCTAAATCATTTTCAGTTTGTCAGGAGCTGCCTCATATTTCTCAAGCCCAGTTGTCTACCAGGCTGCACTTTCCCACACACAGCCTAAAGGAGTTATAACACTTTTTCTTCCACAATTAAGTTCTCTCACTCCTTCTCCTTATGGGGAAGAAGAAGTAACCTGCTTCTCATAAGACAGAAAATCTCCTGGACAACATGCAAAGGTTTTATAACAGGGGTTTCAAAAATTAGCAGGCACACACAAGGTACATATGGATTAAAAGACCTCTGCACAGGTCTGAGAATCTATGCCTCACTCAAAAAGTCTTGATGAGTTCTGTGGCATCCTGATTTTTTTCTCCTGTGTGCAGATCTCATCAACACACCCACTAAGGGTCAGATTGAAGTTAAAAATCAAACTAACAGAGAAACACTGCAGTAAGCAGGTCAGCAATGGATATTTCAAATATCTTCGTTAGTATAAAGAAGTAACATTTTATGCTTAAACCAATGTGTTTCAAGTTGATTTTCACTATGTTGGCCCAGAGTAACAAAAGCTAATTAATCATTTGCATATCTGTCAGGGAGTGCAGCATTGTGTGGAGTGACTGGTACCCAGACAAACAAGGCTTCAAAACAGTTCCAGTCACAAGAGTCTTCAGGACCTTGGACAGCTGCCACTGTCCAGGAAATACCTAACAAGAAAAAATGCCACTAATTAAATATCATTATATACTCTGGTAGTGACAGGTGGGCTTTCTATGAAGTGAGAGGATGGTAGGAGCAGCCATGCCCTCTGTCAAACTTCTAAGTCTTTGACTTCAGAACCAGGTATCCACTAAAGTATAATAAATAGCATTTGAAAAGTAACATTGAAGAATTAAAAATACACGTGGAATTAACTATAGTAAATAATTATACCCCAGGCTGCAAGAATCAATAAAGAACAACTTTATTATCTTGGTTTTATCTCAGTTATTTCTTTTCAGAACAAAAGAAGCCATAGTTTAGGTATTAAGTTGACATGGTTATGAACAAAAATGTGCAGACTTAATGACTCCTTAGGGCACCAGCTAGTCCTAGATCATTTGGGGACTGTTTTTATAGACCACCTTATGCATGACACACCCATCTGGGGATATGAATCACTTATCCCTCACTGACCTTAGAAAATAAGATCCAACAGATATTATTAACAAGGTTATGCAGGTCTGAAAATTACCTTAAGGTTACAGGGGCTTAATATCTATTTAAAAACAGTAACTATTGAATTATCTTAGTAAATATAACAAATATAATAACTGATTTATCTTTTCATGTAACTTTTGCTACAAAACACCTCTTTCTAAGCAGATACGCCATAAGAACAAGGGTGTGTTCACCTGAAGTATGAGGATTGTGAAGTTCAAGAAGCTGCATAAGTAAGTATGAGTTGGGTCTCTCTCAGGCTCTGCTCAGGTAGAGATGGACTCAGATCTCAAGGTGCAGCTGTAGGAACTCAATCTCACCTTCGCTGAGGAAACTGAAGTTGTTGGTGGTTGGAAAGTTATCATAATTTTTGTGCCAGTCCTTCAGCAGAAATCACTTCAGAAAGTTCAAGTTCAGCTAGTGTGTGAATTGGGAAGTATGTAGTCTTCATCACTCAGAGGAGGTTTCTGCCTAAACCAATTCAAGAAAGCCACGCAAAACCGAAACAAAAGCAACCTGAAGCAGCACCTTGACTGCAATGCTTGATGCCATCCTTGAGAACTTGGTCTTTGCAAGCAAAATTATGGATAAGAGTATCCGTGTGAAATTGGAGGGCAGCCGGCTCTAAAGGTTCATTTAGACGGAGGGCACAGAACACTATGGAGCACAAAGTCAAACTGGCCTTGGCATGTTCAAGAAGCTCATCGTAGGTGTGTTAATTTCAAATCCCCAGTTTCTGTTGTAAAGAAATGACTAACTAAAGCGTCATTCATAGTACTGTATACATATTTATGTATATATTGCACCTATAGAAAATAGTTTACATTAAGCCACCTCTCTAATTAAAAAGTTGTGAACTGGTATTTAGAAAAGGGATTTTGTATGAAGCCCACAGTAATATCGGGTACATGAAACCTGAACCTCAGAAGACAGAACTTCTCAATGTGATTTCAGATTACTCATCCCATCCATGAGGAAAGGCCTACATGAATTCCCATCATTAACCTTATTATTTTTGCCCTTTGATGACATTTCTCACTTGAAAATGGTTAAAGTCATTCATCAAAATTAGAATTGGCTATGATTTACAAGAGCTCATGAAAGTTAACTCAGTCATAAAAGCAATGTTAATAAAACGTGCTTATCCCTTTTTAGATTTAAATAAAATTATATTATCAAAGAATTGAGACTTAATGAGGACTTAATCAGCACTGTGGCTATTAGGCAGTTAACAAGTAATGATATCTGGATCCCCATGTAATCAAATACTCTAGAGTAGTGCATGCTACAAGCACCCACAAGGAGCCAGAAAGTGCGTGCTCCCTAAGACAAGTTTGGGTGCTGCTAAATTGTGAAACAGTATTTCAAAGGCTAAAGAGGTGGTGCATCTCTGATGCATTGCTCTTACCTCATGTTGAGCATTATATGACAACAGAAGCCGTCATTAAGAACCATAGTCTAGGGGGTGTAGAGATGACTCAGTGCTTAAGAGTACTAGCTGCTCTTTCAGAGGACCCAGGTTCAATTCCCAGCACCTAAATTGCAGGTCACGATTCTTTGTTAACTGCAGTTCCAGGAGATCTGGCACCCTCTTCTGGACACTGCAGACATCAGGCACACAAGTGATACACAGACATTCACACAAGCAAAACATTCATGCACATAAAGCAAAACTAAATTAAAAATAATAACAATTATACCCTACATGTGGTCATGACTGCTGCAGAGAGAGAATAAATTCTTCAGGGAAATGCTCCCAAATAAGTTGTTGAATTCCAGTGGTCATCCCTATATACAGCATATACATGAGCAATGTTAAAATGACTCAGTGTTGGGTATATATTCTCATATGCTTATATAGGTAACAACAATAATTAGGGAAGAGATATGAATTTGGGAAGGAGGTACGGGACACAGAAGGAATGAAGAGAGGGACAGGAGTGATGTACATGTTCACATAAAATATTGAAAATAAGAACCCAATTTTCCTAACTTAGGTTCTCTATCTGTTTGACTTTTCTTTGGCAAACACTAATACTGATGCAGAAGATCTAAGACAGACAAGAATCAGGAGTGAGTGATATTTGAAATCATAGTTCTGGATCTACAGAGATGCCAGGATGATCATGGAACAGAGAGAGACCAAAGAAAATAACTTGTTTTCACAACTGTCTTTAGTATCTGTGGCCCAATTTTCATCATTAGCTTAAAGAATACATAAAATCAGAAATGAAATTAAACATATTTTGTACCTATTGCAAAACATAAAAAGCTAATTTAGAGTCATTTGTATGATTTCTCTATTAATTTCCCTTAGATAAATTACCTTGAGTTCATAAACATGTGTATTAAAAGCTTGCATAAAAGCTAACCAATGAAGTGATCACAGTTGCCAGTGAGAAACAACTGAAAGACATGATCTCATGGGTTTCTGACCCTTTATCTAATATGCACACACATTTGTTGGTTGGAGAAGAGGGAGACTTGAGTTGTAAGATACACTAGGGCATGATTTAGATATCTTTTCAACACTTCTTTAGTATCTAGAGCACTTTGAGTAGATTAGGGGATGGTTGGTGAAATCCAGGGAAACTCAACAGGAGCCTCCCCCAGCAATAGCTCTCCTCAAATCTTGTTCCGTGTCCTTTACTGCTCATGTAGATGACAGCTCTACCTACCACATTCTTTCATGCCTAAACTGAATAGTCTTGAAAGCTCTATAAAAACAACTGCTGTGTCAAGGTAAGGAAATGCATTAACGAGGAAAAAGAATGTGCCTTGTCTATCATTCCTCCAGTCACAACACAGCATCTAAAATGCTCCTAAAGCTGCCAGTTACAGTCAAAACTGTAAGCTATCTTCCCAGGGTTCCTATTAAAAAAAACCCAAAAACATAGCATGGAGTCCCAACCACACAGGTCTCCAGATCTGGATGCAGGGAGCCCAAGCTTTTACAAGTTTTGTTTCTTTTAGGCTTAGAAGGAAGGAGCCACCCTCAGTGCATCCTCACAGTGTACACGTATTCCTACATTCTTGGCCTCCTCTCATAATTGCATTGGCCATATTGGGTTAGGACTCATCCACATGACATCATTTAATCTAATCTACAACTATAACAATATTACCCAAAACACAGGGACATTCCTAGGTCCTGAAGATTAGCACCCAACATATAGATTTGGCAAAAATAAAGTTCATGATTGAACAGTGTCCTCAATAGAAGCCGTTAATATGGGAATATAATTACAAAATCTGACACTGCTGGGCTGTTCCCTTATTACAGGAACTTTACTGAATGGCACAGCTCTGCTATTTCTCAACAACTCCATGGCATTTTAGAGTCTTAGAAATGGAGCTTTTCCCTTTTAGAAATGAGAAGCTGGGCACAGAAGCAGAAAACTTGCCCCACATAACATCTACCTAGTAGACAGAAATTTATTGTTTGACTTTAGGGGGTCTGGGCTATTTAAGCCCTATGGTCCCACGTGCCGAGCTGTAGCTCTCCATCAGTTCTGTGCTACAGGCTGTGAAGAAATGGGAGACGGCAATGAAGGATGAGATCATCTAGCAGAGTCAGTTGTTGATCAATGGGGAAAACAGAACTGAGGGCACCGTTCCTTGCGTTCTCATGCAGCCCTCAATTATAACTGAAGATGCCAAAGTTACTTGTTTATCACTTGATTACTTGTTTTTCTCAGAAGCTCATGATTCCATGGAGTTTAAATGATGTAATTTGTATAGGATCATGGCAAGGTGCTTTGATCACATTGCATGGCTTTAACATGTGAGCTCTGGTTCATAGGCTTCTTAGCTGGGTGGGACTTTTGGCAATCTATACATTTGCTCCTGTACCCACAGATAAATGTGCCCTTCACCCCTCAATAAGGAGACTTCTCTTTTCAACAGATGGAGACCACTCTAGTAAGGCACAACCGACCAAAACACAAAATGGTGGAGCTCTGTCCCAATAGATACATCTACAAAACAATCTCACACCTAGTGTGTGGGGGTGGGGGATGGGTGAGATTATAAGAGCCAAAAGATTAGGGAGTTTGCTATGAGATTGTGCCTTCTAGTAATGTCAGAAGCTTCACAGATAGTCTCACCAACAGGACTGCCCAAATGCAAGCTGAACAAGCACAATAGCAATGGAAATGCCAAAGCAGAGGGGGAAAAGCTCATGAAGCCTCAACTTTATACAAAGAATTATAGCAACCAAGGAACACTGAGAGTAGGAGAAAGAGTCTTCTCCAGGGAAGAGAACTCCCATTGGTTATCCAATACCAAATGGTCAGGCCTGAAAACAAAGGGCATACAAGTAACATTATACAGACTGAGCAGGCTATATCTAGGAGTACATATGTATATACATATATGTATGCATTAACAATTGAAAACAAGGCCACAAATTTGAAAAAGACTAAGGAGGGGTATATTGGAGGGTTTGGAGGGGGAAAGGGAAGGGAGAAATAAATTATATTATAATCTCAAACATTTTTAAAGTAAAACAAATAAATAAAATATAATTTCTTCTAGCCATACAACCTTGAGTAAGTCACTTAACCCACTTAATTCTATGCAAAATGAAGGTGATCACAGGAATTACTTCCTTGAGCAATAACAAAGGTTAAGCAGTGAGGTCCATGAAAGTCTTAGCAGAATGTGCCTGCCATGTTTCATGAGTTCAGTATGCGCGCTATGTCACTATCACCACCCTACTCAGTACCTCTCAAAGGTTCAACTATGCCAAGAGTGAATGTCTCCTTAGTGCTTAATGGAATTAAGATGGCTCAGTGGGTAAAAGTACCAATCCAGCCAGCTGCCAAGCTAAGTTTGACCCCTGGAATCTAAACAGACACAGTGGCACACATCTATAATCTCAGCACTCTTATGTTGAGATGGAGGGAGGGATGGACGAATCACCTGGAAGCTTGCAGGACAAAACCCTGGAGTTCAAAACTTAGCAAAAGAACCAGCCTCAACAAGGGGAAGGCAAAAACCAAATTTTAAAAGTTGTCCTCCGACTGCCATACCCATGTTGTAGCCATGGACCTCTCAGCCATAATTAATAAGTAAATGAACTAAATTCTGCTCCACGCCATGATGCAGAAGAATACCTTCACAAGGAACACACCAAAGTTCCCAAACAACCTCCTTTGGAATTTATAATGCATCCTTGTTTTTCATTTGTACTTCTAAGTAGCAAATGCACAGACAAGCAATTCAGAAAGTTTTTATGGTTTTAAATATTGCAGTAATAAAAAGTCTAGGGGCACATAGGGGCAATTTATGTAGGTGTACAGGAAACATATAAAAATAGATTAGGGAGACATTAAACTTATCTGAAAATTTACTGGCTGAACGAACTAGAAAGCATGAATATTAACAGCAGAAAAGTAATTAACCTAATTCCCAAAATGAAAGTTTCATAGCATATCATTCATTTTCTCATATATACAGCAAAATGATAATTGTAGGTCACTATGTAAATCAAGATGATACGGTACTTACAGTTTATAATTGGCAAAGCTCTTCTTGGAGAACATTTCAAAAACAAACACCTTCATCTTTTGTTTGTGGTAGTCCAGTGGGGCTTGGAAACTTAAAAATCACAAGATTTCTTAAAAGACTCATAATCAGCTATGGGTTCATATTCAAAGTCATATTCAATTAAGGAGTTATCATATCTCCTGTCTCTGTGGAAAATCAGACCATGATTCCATCACAGGATGACTCTTTAGAGGCACAAGTCAAATGTGTGACTCAGTTCAGAAGCCAAAGTAGAATGCAAGGGATCAGCATTTGTAAAAGATCCCCACCCGATGCTTGTCGGAAACTTTGTCCACTCTTCATTTGCATCTCTTACGCTATGGGAGTGTCCGCTGACTGGCATCTAGTAGGCAGTCCTGCACTTAAACACATGCCTGGCTCCAGGTTTCAGACAATTGCCATAAGAGATTTCGGATAAGGCATCTTTTGTTTGGAATGTCACTCCAATGGCAGGGTCAACAATGGGATTGCAGGGTGACTTCCGTCCAGATGAAACAATAGAATAGCTGCAAACCTGAGACCAAAGGCAGCTTGTTTACTCAGATTTACAACCATCTCAGATGGTCATCCCGCAGATGCCTAATTCGCTGCCTGTGGTACCAACATGACACAGTCCTAAGCTCAGGGTCATTTAGAAAAAAGCTGCCCAACTTTTCTCACAGGTGTGTGTTGTACTCTTCACTCTTTTGATCTTTAGGAACCCACCATCCAGCTCCCAGATAAATTACATTTGGAGGCTTATTCTTATTTATTTATTCCAGACCTTAACTGGGCTTATTTCTAGCCAGTTTTTCTTATCGTAAATTATCCCATCTACCCTTTGCCTCTGGACCTTTTCCTCTTCTTACTTCTGCATATCTTACTTTCACTCTTAATTCTGGCTGGCAGGGTGGCTGGGTGGTTGGGTGACTGGCCCCCTATTGTCCTCCTTTCCTCCTTTTCTTGCTCCTTCTTCTTTCCAGATTTCTCCTATTTATTCTCTCTGCCTTCCAGCCCCATCTATTCTTTCTCCTACTTCACTATTGGTCAATCAGCTCTTTATTAAACCATCAGGTGTTTTAGACAGGCAATTAATCACAGATTCACAGTTAAACAAATGCAGCATAAAAAAAAGTAACACATCTTAAAACAATTTTCCACATTAGGGGGAAGTGGAGATATGTATAATCAGTCTCTTAGTGGATTTTGAATAACGAGAAACCAAACCCTCTTCAGTTGTCAGGGTTGATGGTAACAGACAATGATATATCAAAAGAAGTCTTTAGAGAATAATATGAAGAGCCTCTTCCAGGAACAAGCTCTTCAACTGGGAACATGCACCACAGGAAACAGCACCAGGAATGATGCTAGAAATGTCTTTAGTCTCGCTGACTGAAATTTCAGTTCATTTTAAAGCTTTTGATTTATGAAGGATAGAATGGTGGGGACAGGGCAGACTGTTGGTCATAGAGTAGACACATATGAGTAAGGAGGTAAGATGGTCAGGTTATCTAACAAATATGACAAGCGTCTTTTCTCATCTGGCACCATAGACAGCATGGATATGAAGTAGGCCAATCCACCCATACCCATACACATTCATTCTATGCTCCCTCTCATAGGAGCCAATGTTGTTGACAACCTTGATGGGTTATAATTTTTAAGGACTTTGTCAAGATTACATAACACACACACATACATACATACATACATACATACATACATACATACATACATACATACACATTATAAAACAAACCACTGTGACCTACCTATGGATCTCACACCCAACCTGCCTCTCCAGGCCCTTTTCAACACATATCCTCCAGACCAGGAGCCCAAATCAAGCCGATGAACCCATCCACTCCTGCAGAGACAGTCTTCACTCAGAACTTAGTGAGCAACTTATTTTACTATGACTATTGTGAACTGAGTACACCTCAAGCAAAGACTCACCGAAAGTTACAGTGCATTTCATGGCACTTAGTATATTATTTGTCCTTTTCAGTAATATCTCTTATATTCTCACTGAGCTTGGAGAGACCAGTTGGGAATTACTGCTGTCAAGAGGAGGTACAGAAATCACTTACTTTTCTAAGGATATTAATTGTAGTTAGTGTATACTCATACACCAAACTGAAGAAACTATTAGATAAAATTGTATCATGAGGGTGGAAATCAGTAGCATTGTTTAAAGATTCTGTTTCTTCTGATTATTGATTGAACTGTGTCAAAAGAAATACTTCTGTAAACTAAAGTAAAGCTTACCCAAAGCAAGAGTAATGTCAGATGGCCCATGCTCTTTTCTCCAGTGCCCTAAAGATTCAATGCTTATGTGCTCTCAGATATGAATTCATCTGATGGGCATTTACCTATAGGGAACTTAATCTCTACCAACTACCTGAGACAAGCTGTCCAGCTCCTCCTCAAGTCAATCATCCAACTTGTGTATGCCAGCCCTCCTTTTCCTCCCACCTGGGTGTAGACCTGCTGATCAGCCTTATGATGAATCAACACATTTTCCTTAGGAAATAAAAGGATTCCATTATCATCTATGCTTGTTGTCTTAAACAGTGTTTCCTTGCTCTACTTTCTTTCTCTACTGTAGTCTTATCTTGCAGATTATAGCTCTGTTAAGGAGCAGAACTTGAGAACTTAGCCTTTGAGCGTCCTGGCCTCGTGTACACACACACTAGTGGATTTGCTCCTCACTTACCTGCATTTCCATAGCTCTTAAATTGTTCAAGAAGACAATATAATTTATCTATTTATTGCATTCTGACTTGGTGTGGGATGTAAGGATCTTTAATAGCAGTGACTTTATCTATCTGTTCTCTTCTTGAAGATTCCTAATGGCCTAGCTCAGCTCCTGGCATATAAGGGCAGCCAAGAAATACCAAACAAATGCTTCAGTACTTGCTCACTTCTGTTCTAAATATGCTTCCACGTAATACCCCCTATCAAAAACCTACAAATGACCTTGGCAGTTAGCATTAGAGTAAATTGGCTTGAATGTTGTAACCTTTTGTGGACTAAGTTGATGCTCAATACTATAGAGCTCCTACTGAAACTAGAGTGAAGGATCATGCAGGAACCTTCCAGAGATGCTGATCTGCTTACAGAATAACTTACGAAAATTGAGTTTTTATGTTAATAGATATCAAGTATAAATTCAGGCAACAGGATTCTCACAATTCTCTCAGAAGTAGTTTGCTGATATCAACGTAGCAAACAGATGCTTTGTAATAATGTGTTTTTCTTTCAGAAACAAATGAGCTTTCTCTGATGACCTCCAACACTTTTCCCTCAAAACTTCATTATCTTCTTCTTTTATTTTGTTGATAATCCACTAAGCAAAAAAAAAAAAAAGTGCCAATATGTTCATGTGGCATTGATGTGTTTATGGGAAGGCATTAGCCAGAGTACAGGAAATCCACCAATTGCCACATCCTCAAAAAGGAATAATTTCCAATCCCTCAGTCAATGACCAACTGCCAACAGCGACTGAGTAAGGAGTAGACCCATTTATGCCAGAATTGGGGCTGGCTTTATCTTGTGTGGACAACCACTACTGGTGTGAACTCATGAGTTCAGTAGCCACAGCATGACCCAAAGAGGGTACCTCAAAGTAGTCTTCCCCTTCTTCTGGCTCTTATCTACCACTACCACCTGTCTCCTGAGTGATGGTGTTAAGGGTGATTAATGCAGATAGTCTCTCATTTTCATCACTTGGACAAGTTATGTATCTCTGCACTGACCATTGCCAACCCAATGCATTTTTTTAAATACTGTAAAGTAGAGAACAGAACTGGAGCGCAAAGGCAAGAAAAACACCTGTTTAATAAGTAAAATGGCTTACATTTCATATATAAAAGCATGTAAGACTCCTGGAAGAGAGAAAACACTGTGTGCTGACAGATCTTTATAGCACCCATGGTTGTGAGGTTGCTCAGCTTACACTGGCCCAAACCATATAGACAACCCCCAATAGGTGTTTTGCTGCCGAAAATGAGGATGAAGGAAGAAAAAGTTAGTGAGAGCCAAGAGAGGAACTGGTGGTGAATGAGAGAGGTGGCACAAAAGCAAGAAACACATGCTCCAAGGAGGCAAGTAAAAACCGGGAAGCACCTATTAAACCTCTGGAATATTATGGCAATCACAGAATGCTTCTTTAAGTGACTAAGTCAGAAAGTCTTTCTTAAGGAATATGCCAATCTAACAGACATCAATACACAGATAAATAGCTGTCACTCAAAAAAGTGGGAAAAAATAATGCATTAGTGATGTAAATGAGGAACACACTCTGAAAGGACTGGGAAACATCAGGCCAACTGTAGTTTAAGAAGAGATTTTTTTTAAAAAAAGCAGGATTTCAGTGTGGCCATGGAGGGTCAGGCAAGAACAGGCAGTCGTAAGGGATCAGGTGCACTTGAGGATGGAAAAAGAACTTGGAGACAAATGGTTTAGTTCCCAAGGGACCCCCTCCAGACACATTGACCACAACCTATTCACTGCCTCAACTACCCTCACTTTACTAGATCAAGGTGGCCTGACTCAAATTTGTCTCCCTATCATGATCCCTGAAGAGAAAAGGCATGCCCTTGGCCGATAGGCTGCTGAGTTCTGCCACATATTAGAAGGAGAAGTGGGATTAAATCTCTGAGTTTGGCCAAAGAAAGGTTTAGTTTTATGAATGTAGGAGGAAGCCCAAACTTAATTCCAATGACATGTCTAACAGAGCAGGAGTCTAAATGTAGACAAGACCAAATAAGTAAGATTTTTTTTTCCCAAGTCACATAGATAGACAGCCAGGGTGAAACCCAAGGGAGCAGTACAAGACAAGAAGTTGGATATTTCTGTTTTTAAAATACATGCATGTAGTGAGGCGCACTTCTAAACACAGAGAAATTCCTGGTGGAGAGGTTTCTGGAAAAGTGCAAAGTGAGTAGATCACATTCCTCCACACGCCATGTCACCCTTTACTACTAGCCCTGAAGGGAAAGAAAATGCTATCACCCCCACAGTTTCACATTGTTTTCTGGAGCCATAAACCACTTGTTCTCTGTGGGAGATGCCCCACGGCCATTTGTTTCTGAAGAATCTTTTCTTAGGCATCCTTTGCTGAAATGTCACCACAGTACCATTGGAAACCCGGGTGGGTCTTCATCTTGCAATCAGCCATCCTTTCCTTCCGCTTAAAACAGCCTTCCAAGGTGCATCATGAGCACAAAGATAAACCCAATCCAGTGTAAACCTGTGAGTTGCTAAGGGTTGTCAACAGGTTGAAACCTGGACATCAGTCCCTTTGTCATATGCCTGTAGCCTCCTGCCAAGTAAACATCATGGATTTGGTGGTATGAATCTTTCAAATATGTTGATTGCTGTGACTAGACAAAGTTCTGCTATACAGTATTTAATCAACTTAGAAAATTTATATTCTACATTCCATGGCTGTAAGCAAATGATTTCCTTTCTCAACATGACCTGGAATAATGCTTACTGAGGTAATGTACTCCAAGTAGACAATAGAAAAAAAAAGCATGTTCTATAAATAAAAACCCTGTAATTTGTGCCAGAGCTTGTCTGGCTTGAGTGGGCCCTCATCCCACCACTAAGGATACTACTCTGACTTCTCTTACTGGTCATGATGGAACAGTGGTAATTAGAGTCAACTCCAGCATGTAGTGGAATTTACTGCTTCACTTCTCTTGAGAATTTTCTAAAACAAAACAAAATAAAATATGTGACTAGGAGACACCCCGGGAAGGGAGTACAGATGCCCTCCAATCCCCTAAACTTCCAAGAAGAGCTAATACATATACTCCTTAATGTGTTTCACAAAATAGAAACAGAAGAGTTATTGCCAAACACTTTTTATGAAGCTACAGTTACCCTCAAACCAAAACCACACAAAGATGCAACCAAGAAAGAGAATTACAGACCAATCTCACACATGAACATCGATGCAAAAATTCTCAATAAAATACTGGCAAACCGAATCAAGAACACATCAAAAAAATTATCCATTATGATCAAGTAGGCTTCATCCCAGAGATGCAGGGCTGGTTCAACATACGAAAATCTATCAATGTAATCCATCATATAAATATACTGAGAGAAAAAAACATATGATCATTTCATTAGATGCTGAAAAAGCATTTAACAAAATTCAACATCCCTTCATGATAAATGTCTTGGAGAGATTAGGGATACAAGGATCATATCAAATATAATAAAAGCAATATACAGCAAGCCGACAGCTAACATCAAGTTAAATGGAGAGAAACTGAAAGCGATTCCACTAAAATCAGGAACAAGATAAGGCGGTCCACTCTCTCCATATCTCTTCAATATAGTGCTTGAAGTTCTAGCAATACTTATAAGACAAATAAGGAGATCAAGAGGATTCTAATTGAAAAGGAAGAAGTCAAGCTTTCGTTATTTGCAGATGATATGATAGTGTACATAAGTGACCCCAAAAACTCTACCAAAGAAATCTTCCAGCTGATAAATAATTTAAGTGATATGGCAGGATACAAGATCAACTCAAAAAAATCATTCGCCCTCCTATACACAAAGGATAAAGAAGCAGAAAGGGAAATCAGAGAAATATCACCTTTCACGATAGCCACAAATAGCATAAAGTACCTTGGGGTTACACTAACCAAGGAAGTGAGAGATGTATTTGAAAAGAACTTTAAGGCCTCAAAGAAAGAAACTGAAGAGGATACGAGACAATGGAAGGAGCTCCTATTGGTACGATCAATATAGTAAAAATGCCAATTCTACCAAAGGCAATATATAGATTTAGTGCAATCCCCATCAAAATCCCAACAAAATTCTTCATAGAACAATAACCAACTTTATATGGAAAAACAAAAAGCCTAAGATAGCCAAAACAATCCTATACAATAAAAGAACTTCCGGAGATTTACCATCCCGGACTTCAAACACTATTACAGAGCTACAGTAATGAAAACAGCTTGGTATTGGCATAAAAACAGAGACATTGACCAATGGAATCGAATCGAAGTCCCGGATATTAATTCACACACATATGAACACCTCATATTTGACAAAGAAGCTAAAATTATGCAATGGAAGAAAAATCATGCACAAAAATCAAGTCCAAATGGATTAAAGACCTCAATCTAAATCTGACCACACTGAACCTGATAGAAGAGAAAGTGGGGAGTAGCCTGCAATACATGGGCACAGGAGACCACTTCCTATGTATAACCTCAGCGGCACAGACAATAAGAGCAACAATGAATAAATGGGACCTCCTAAAACTGAGAAGCTTCTGTAATGCAAAGGATACACTCATTAAGACAAAAAGGCATCCTACTGAATGGGAGAAGATCTTCACCAACCCCACATCAGACAAAGGTCTGATCTCCAAAATACATAAAGAACTCAAGAAACTAGACATTAAAATTCTAAATAACCCAATTAAAAAATGGGGTAATGATCTGAACAGAGAATTCTCAACAGAAGAAGTTCAAATGGACAAAACATACTTAAGGTCATGTTCAACTTCCTTAGCAATCAGGGAAATGCAAATCAAAACAACTTTGAGATACTATCTTACTCCTGTCAGAATGGCTAAAATCAAAAACACCAAGAATAGCCTATGCTGGAGAGGATGTGGAGAAAGGGGAACACTCTTCCATTGCTGGTGGGAATGCAAACTTGTGCAACCACCTTGGAAATCAGTGTGGTGGTTTCTCAGGAAATTTGGAATCAACCTACCTCAGGATCCAGCAATACCACTCTTGGCAATATACCCAAGAGATGCCCAATCATACTACAAAAGCATTTGTTCAACTATGTTCATAGCAGCGTTATTGTAATAGCCAGAACCTGGAAACAACCTAGGTGCCCCTCAAAGGAAGAATGGATAAAGAAAGTGTGGAATATATACACATTAGAATACTACTCAGCAGTAAAAAACAATGACATCCTGAATTTTGCATGCAAATGGATGGAAATAGAAAACACTATCCTTAGTGAGATAACCCAGACCCAAAAAAGATGAATATGGTATGTACTCACTCATTAGTGGACTCTAGCCATAAACAAAGGACATTAAGCCCATGGTTCACAAGCCTAGAGAAGACAAATAGCAAGGTGAACCCAAAGAAAAACATATATAAATCCTCCTGGAAATTGGAAGCAAAGAAGATAGCCAGGCAAAAGTTGGGAGCATGGGGATGGGGGTAGGGGTTGGGATAGGGTTGGGGGATGGGGAGTGGGGGAAGAAGAAGGGAAAAGGGAAGGACTGGGGAGAGCTTGGGGAAGTGGGAGGGTGGAGATGGAGGAAGGGCAGATATAGGAACAGGGAAGAAGATATCTACACTAAGGGAGCCATTTCAGGATTGGCAAGAGTCTGGGCTCTAGAGGGGATCCCAGGTATCTACAGGGATGTCCCCTGCTAGGTCCTTGGGCAGCAGAGGAGAGGGTGCCTGAACTGGCCTTGTCCCATAGTCACACTGATGAATTTCTTATCAGCAGAGTAATTTCATCCAATGGATAGAGATAGAGACAGAGCCCACATCCACATCAGAGCAATGGACTGAGCTCCCAAGGTCCGGTTGAAGAGCAGAAAGAGGGAGAAGATGAGCAAGGAAGTCAGGACCACGAGGGTTTGGTCCACCCACTGAGACAGTGTGCCTAATCTAATGGCAGCTCACCAAATCCAGCTGCACCGGGACTGAACAAGCATGTGATCAAACCAGACTCTCTAAATATGGCTGCCAATGGGGACGGACTGAGAAGACATCGATAATGGCACTGGGACCTGTCTATTCTGCATGTATTGGCTTTTTGGGGCCCTAGTTTACTTGGATGTACACCTTCCTATGCCTGGATGGAGGAGGGAAGGCCTTGGACTTCCCACAGGGCAGGTACCCTGCCCTCTCTTAAGGATGGAGGGGGAGGGAGGAGGGTTAGTGGGGGAGAGGGAGGGGAATGGGAGAAGGGGAGGAAGTGTCAATTCTTGAATGGAAAAATAAAGACAAAAATAAAACAAAAAAGAAATTAAATTTAAAAATAATTAAAAAAAGAATGTGACTAGTTACAAATAAATTGTCTGAGATTTTTAGAGTCAGAGTATGAGGTAGCACAAAAGACATCTTAAGCAGGGATATCACTTCTAAAAAACCAAGAAATTTCATCTTGCTAGACAACTGCTTCTCAACATGTGGGTCATGATGCCCTCTGGCAAAACTTCTATCTCCAAAAAATTATTACAATACAATTCATAATAGTAGCAAAATTACAGTTATGAAGTAGCAATGAAAATAATTTTATGGTTGGGGCTCATCACAACTTGGGGAACTATATTAAAGGGTCACAGCATTAGGAAGATTGAGAACCACTGCAGGATAAATACAAAAAAACAGGCATTTACACTAATTGTCTAACTCTTAAAGTACAAAAGCAGACTACTCCAATCACGATGGTTAAATGTCATGTCACCAAATCCATGATGTTCACCTAAGAGTATACCACACATGTGTGAAGAAGTGCCTAATGGCCTTCGTGCTCAGTTCATACTAGATTAACTTTCTAAGACATTAATAATACTTATAATTCAGTATGTATATATGTATATATATATATACAATATGTGTATCTTGGGGCTTTTAAGTTCAATATAGTGCAGCCATGTGTTGACTCTGTAGCATAGGTACGTTTTAATAATCTTTGTTATAATATTTAATTAGTTGATATTAATAACCAAAGTATTTTCCTGTTGAAAAGACAGCATTAGCAGAAGAGAAGGGAAACAGCTCTCTGAAGACACCGTACCAGGCAAGGGGGACTCTCAGCTGGTGAGCTGTGTAGGTAGGGGTTCATAGCCAGCAGTCCTCAAGAGTGGGAGGAAGGAGAAAGGACAGCGGTATAATTCAGTCTACAGGTAGGTCATGGCGTACTACTCTCTATTAGCGCCACACATGGGAAGGAGGGATGCAACTTGTATTAGAAGATTTGATATAAAAAGAAAGTTTTTTAAAACATATTTGTATAGAGATTACTGAGTAACAAGTGTCTCGCTCTCAAAGGAGGTATATATATGGGAGGGAAGAAGGTTCAAATTTATCAAGAGGTGCTGGCTTGTATAACAGTGTCAGATTGAGCTGCAGAGTTCCCTTGTGTTTTCTACAGGAGTTTATGAAATTGATATTAATTCTACTTTAAGTACCTTGGCTCTCCAGCAGAACAACATGGGCTTAGAATTTTTTTTTATCAAGCTTTAAATCACAAATTCACTTTTTCTAATGTTTATATTCAATTGCTTGTCCCATCTTACTAATTTGTGGCTATGGAGGAATGGGCCCATTTTGGTTATTAAATGTTTAAATACAGAGTTGACTACAGTATCCTTTTACTATATTTTAACTGACTACAGAGTCTAAAATCAGAATCTTTCATTTCTCAGAGTGGTGATTTATTTTTGTTGTTGTTGTTGTTACTCTTGCCTAAAGATTTATCGATTCTATTGATTGTTCCAAAGAATCAGCTTTTGTTTCAAACATCATGCACTGCTTTCTTATTTTCAGGATCATTGATTTATGCTCTTAGTCTTGCTTGTTCAGGTTTATTTTACACTTCTTCTAATTTCTGGAGGTAAGAACATGATTAATGATTTGTGGTTGTTTCTTGCTCCTACAGTATGCATTTAATCTTCTAAGTCTCCTTCCAGTGAGGCTCCATCTGCTTACAGAGAAAATGCTTTCATCTTTAAGGCTTATAATGGATCAGATTCCCCAAACAAACAGTCTTCATTCTACTCCAACAGCCTCACTCTGGAGTGCTAATGCTGACTAAAATTTTCCTGTGTAAACCATAGGACCTAGAAAGACCTTCATTCAATTCATCCTTCCCAAAATGCAAGCACATGTGCAACCTACTTTAGCAGGATGTGCAGCTTCTGTTGTCATGGCAACCTGAAGGCCTTAGGCACTCTATTTCAGCACTTGGTACCATGTGCATTACAGACAAGTCCTTTCCACTGGCTAGATCCCATGTATGTGACAGATCAGCCACAGTATTACCAACAAAGCCCTTCCATATGTCAAGGTGCTAAAACTAGTGACTGACCATAGTGTTAGAAGGCTAGAGGACTAACCAAAGAAAGCAGCAGAAAACTCTGTAGGAGCGATGTGTCAATTGTGCCAATGTACAGGGCCTCCATGTACTGTCCTGGACCAGAATCATTGACATTACTTAGGAGTGTGTCAGAAATGCAACTTAAGGCTGTCCCCAGACCAATGAAAATCCAAACTCTGGGATTCAAACCAGGGATCTATGCTATGCTGAGGCCTTCCGGGTGGTTCTGAAAGAGCCAAGTTCTGACGGCCATTGCTCTGGTAAGTATACAGCTCAACAAATGAGGGTCTTAATCCAACTCTAAAAGCTTTCATGACCAGAAAGGAAGATTTGTCATCTGACTGAGATTCACTAGGCTGTGATTTAGAACCAGATCATTATGCAATACAGACCAGATGGGCTCGTGTTTAATCACGGGAGAGGCAAGCTCAGAAAAAAAAACGTCATTGTTCATATTTTAATGAAAGGTGAATGAATGCACAAACATGTATACATTAAAGCTTATTGTTAGAAAAATGCTCCAAAGACATATACTGGGCCTAGCTATTTAACCAAACAGCCAGCATTTCAAAACAGAAGTGTAATTTACCATAATAAAATGGTAAGTTTTAATTCGTATGTCAGCACACAGGGCAATATACTTTCTATTTATGTGTCTTTAAAAATGTATTTTCTAAATTTTTTAGGGGGGTTGACATAGGTTTTCTCTGTGAAACAGCTCTGGCAGTTCCAGAGCTGTAGACAAGGCTGACCTGAAATTCACAGAGATCCGGCTGCCTTTGCCTCCCAAGTGCTGGGATTAAAGGCGTGCACCACCACTGCCTGACTATATAGGATGACAATTTTTTTCTCTGAATATTTCATAAATGTATCTTCATAGGTACACATAATAAACACCTTTTTCATCTCAGAACTGGACATAAACTCTAAGGAATCTAGTCAAGAATCAGCAAACGTGTTCAACTTCAGGCCCTGTGGAGGTAAAAAGACGAAGCAGGGTCTGTGGCTCAGGGAAGCCAGCAGTTACCAGGGGAGCCGGGTAGCTAGAGTCTGCAATTGAGCTGAAATGATGTCAAGGTTCCAGGGTTTTTTATTCTTCCTGGTGTACAGGTTGAACATCTCTACTCAGAATATCTAAAATCTGAAAGACTGTAAAATGGAAACTTTTTTAAAGTTCTGAATTCAGAAGTATTTAAAAAGATTTTGGATTTTCAGATAAATGATGTTCAACAAGTAAAATCTATACAAATATCTCCGAATTTATGAGTCCCCATGATCTGAAACACACCTGGTCCTAAGGAATGCACCAAAAGCAGACACCCTGGAGCGTGGCTGAGAAGGAAGCAAGAACCACCTGTGCCATGGCCCTTAACAGAGGAAATAGACACATGAAACCCAGGTCTCTCTTCCAGCATTTGGAACCCTGCTGTGGAATCTGACCTGGATGACTGTGCTCACACCCGCTATCACCTAGATGATGTGATCTGACAGCTGCCAACGTGTGTCCCACCAACCCAATGGCTCTTTTGTTATCCTAGCAGATTTTCCAGAGGTGAGCTTATTAGCAGGAAAGGTGAGTTTATTAGGCAGGAAAAAAGAAATGTCAAGGTCCCTCCTCAAACCGAGGGCTTTTCTCCACTTAGTAAAGGGTCCATCAGCAGGCAGCCAGGTGCACTGAAAATAATTGGTGCCCAGACCAATTAATTTTACTTGTTAGAAACTCTAAAAAAAAAAAAGTGAAAAGTCAGGAAAGGGAAAATGACCTCTGGAGAGGGAGGATTAACATCAGATTGTGTTACTTCCTGCTGGATTAGTTCTCATCATGGAAAATTCCAAACTTCATAGGAGAGTTCACTGATTCTGTTTGCTGTTCTACCCTCCTTTCTCCTTCCTCTTTATCCTAATTAAGCAATTTGAAATCTGGGCCACAAAAGCTACAAGTGGAGTCCAACAGATCAATAGGACCACACATACAGACCTTTCACAAATACAGTCTGTCTCAAACAAACCATCCTATAGAAAAAGAGATGAGATTTTAAAAAAAAACTGGGGCTGAAAGAAATTAAAACTAAGCTCCAAACCAGAGACCCAGGACAGAACTCATGCAACCTTTATTCCAACACAGACTAGTAGAGACATACCAGCAACTATGAGGATGTCTATGTTAGAGACTTTTAAAACATTTATTGTCACATGACCACAGTGTATAAATAAAAATTTAATTTATAATCTATTGTCAATCCACCATTGGTGATTGAAAAATAAATATTTGTTGGAAAAACATGAACTCTAGGCTGTCTAGGTTAGACAATGACTCTGGGATTCTGTCTTTGGGTAATAAGTCACCAGGATACAACATTAAGAATACTAGACTTTGTAGAGATGACTGCAGTCTTCGTAGGTCATTCACTCCTGAACACCAAACACCCCTTTTCCAGCACACACACAGATGTGACTTAGAAACTCTGTTAGTCAGATTTTCCTTCTGTTTGTTTGAGACAGGGTTTCCCTGTGCAGCTTTGGTGCCTGTCCTGGCCCATCTCTTGTAGGTCAGGCTAGCCTCGAACTCACAGAGATTTGCCTGCCTCTGCCTCCCGAGCGCCAGAATTAAGGGCGTGCCCCACCATGGTCTGGCCAAATTTTCTTTTTTTAACCACTGTGATCAAATACTTGAGAGAGAAAAGAAATTAAGTGAGGATTTAGGCTCATTGTTCCAACTGTTTCAGAACATGGTAGCTGGTTCTAATGTTTCGAGGCTATGGTGAGGCAGAAGCAGGCAGAGAAACAAACTTGCTCACTTCATGGAGACCAGAAAACAAAGAAGAATGCCTGAACATTAAATAACGGCTTACTTCTCTTTATTCCCTCTAGGCATCATCTGTCTCCACTCCATGATAAAGACTGTAAACCAACTCTTTCTGAATCCAATAGGAAACATCAAGAAAAACATATAGAAATGTGATGCTTTAATATAAAAATATTTTCAAAATGAAACCAATGTGATTCTCAAAGACTCAAGAAAATGTGTTCCCCCTGTCCGGTCTACATCATTATTATAAAGTAAAATTGTTCTTTACATTTTACCAACTTTCTGAGTTTTACCCAGATTTTCAATCAGTTATTATTCTCAAGTGAGCCAATGTACAAGCTTTTAAGGGTGATTATCAGCCCATTGCCCCATCACATTTGAGACATGTATGCAGTGACAAGAATTGAGGGGGAACAGGGCAGTGGTGGTACATGACTTTAATTCCAGCACTCAGGAGGCAGAGGCAGACAGATTTTTGAGTTCAAGGCTAGCCTGACTTACAGAGTGAGTTCCAGGACAGCCCGGGCTACACAGAGAAATCCTGCCTTGAAAAAAAATGGAGCTGGAACAGCAAAGTGAAGCTACCCCAGATTTTTCTCCAAGAGGCACAAACCATTTATCTAATGTAACTGATAATATAACAAACTATACTTTTCTCTAGTATCTTAGACAAGAAAAAAAAATTCTGACTTGGTTTAGATTTTTTTTTAAAAGTCCATGGAATGGACAATTACAATTATAGTTGGAAAATGCACAGTGCCACCTAGAAATAAATGTATTATAGACCAGGACAGTTTTCCAGCTAAAATTCTGAGAAACTTAAAAATGCCAGAAAAGTGATAGGCTGAAAATCCAATGCAAAAAGCTAATTGGAACCACAGTGATTCACTAGACAAGAAGAGTGAGTTTTGAAGACTAGATCATAAATCCTCAAGAAGGGAAAACAGCTCTAAGACTGAGTCACTTCCTCAATTTAAATCTAGTTTCCAAAAGGAGACATTGAGGGTTGTCGAGAAAAGGAAGAGGACAGTGATCTCTAGGTTTCCTTGTAGAGTGCTAGTCAAGTTCAGGAAATGTGGGAGAATGGTGCAAAGGAAAAAACAGATGTTGACACATAGAATCTACTGTCCTGGGGGACAATAGGTACAATTTATGCAATGGGCCCATATCTACCATTTCTGCATGTACACACACGGGGGGTTGCATATGTGTATGTGTAGAGGCAGAAGGACAACCTAAGGTACCATCCTCAGAAATACCATCAAGTCCTCTGAGACAGGTCTCTCTTTGGCCTGAAGCTCGCCTATTAGAGTAGACTTTACAGACAAAAAAACCCAGGGATTCTCATGTCTCTGTCTCCCTCACCCTGGGATTATATGTGTGCACCATCATGTCTTGCATTTTCATACATGTGATAAAATTTAGACTCACATCCTCTTGCTTGTTAGGTAAGCACTTTGCTGATGGAGTCATCTTCCCAACCTAAGAATGCATAGTCTTAAGCACACTAAATGAAATCATTTGATAGACTGTGTAATGCCTTTCTAGGATTCTGACGAATATGGAGTGCCCAAAACACCATCTTTCCATTAGCTTAGCCATTTCATTGAAAAGGCTGAGAGTAGCAAAATATAATATCCTGACACTATACACCAAACTTGCTCTCTGTAACTGCTGCCTCCCCTCTTGTCTTCGACAAAATACAGAACTATCAAGTATCACTCTCACAGTGTGTTAGTCCACTTTCTATGGCCAGCAACACAGGATCACAGACTAAGTACAGTATAAAGACCTGAGATTTACTTCAGCTTGTACTTCTTGGGTACATGGGGTAATGACAGGCTTACTGGCAAAGACCCGAGGTAGCTCAGAGTCACAGGACAAGAGTCAGAAAGCATGTATCTCCGGTCTCTATCCATCTTCTTATAAATCCACCGGAATGGCTTTTTCTAATCCTAACCACTTCTGAAAGGCCTTGCCTCTAAACACCATAGTAGATTAAATTGAGACCTTAAGACTTCACAGTGGGGATTAACTTCCAACACAGGAGCTTTGGGAGTGATCCAAACCATACCAAACACGAAAACACAAACAGTTCTTCCTGCTGCAGAAACTTAAGAGCTGGACTCACCTCTTGCCGTTTGAAGTTCTGGACATATTCTTCGAATTGTTCATCTTTCGTTTCATCGGCTTTCCCCAGCTTCTGGAGGACCTAGTTTGTGACCAAAACAAAATAATTAGATATAACAGTGTTTCCAGAGCAGGCCACAAGCTTGTTTAGCAGGGACTACTGCTATTCTCTGAGGGGTCCAAGCAGAAGCCACCCTTACCGCTCTAGTTTTTTTGCTGTGGAGCTGAATAGACTTCAGCAGTGTGATCTGGAGCAAGCGTCATGTGGCATTGCATTTGTTTGCTTACATATGAATTCCTCTCGGAGTCTATGCATAACTTTAAGACTGAAGCTAAGCTCTACTTGTCATTTTGTCCCCAGAAGCTGGCAAAATGCATGATGCATAATGGGTGTCCAGCTATGTGTTAATGAAGCAAAGTTATATGACTGAAGTGTGTTTTCTAGTGATGGCATTCAATTTTCCTGACCCTGTTCTGATATATTCTTAATTCAATAAACATTCAAAGTGCCCATGGGTATGCAATTATTTTATAACCCCATGCTAACCATTGGATACACAGAAATATAAAACAAATAAATCAGGTTACAGCATTTATCCTAGAAACATCTGACAGTCTAGTAGAATATGTAAAGTATGTTAACAAAAACAAAGCAGAGTTAATGTATTACAAACAATACAAGGATGTTATAGAATGTTGTAACAATATCCTGTAAATCTAAAGGCTTCAGAAAATACTCTGTGAAGATTGCTTTTAATCTGTTGTTAGGAATTCCAACTGACAGGAGTGTGGCAGAGCTCATTCCGGGCAATGATGGGGGTCTAAGCAAATTCACAGGAAGAATGATTGTGTCTGGAACACAAGGACAGCATGCCAAGGGTAATATTTCTTAAAGACACAGGAAGTCGCATGAGGATGAAGCAGATAGAGCATGAGTGCTACAGTAGCGTTCACTATTTGGCATCACTGTCCTTATATCTCAGTGTTTAAACACTGACTTGTTCAAGAATACGGAAACTCTATAAGCATTGTCTTCTAGAAATTCACCTCATGACATCCTATGGCATCATCAAACATCCCTAAAAACTCTACTACAAAGATCCACATTCATCAAAACACTTGGGATTAATGACTGGAGGGAGCTCAGCTTGGATTCAGAGTCTTATTTTTGTGGTTATTATTGATTCAGAGATAAAGAAAAGCAATGGAAGTCACACTTGCAACAGAAGCAAACTTGAACAACCAAGAGGGTCTCAGGTTCTCATCTTCTCCTGTGTTTTCTAAATCTCAAGGTTTTAAGATGATTTTTGACTTTACAGTTGCTTTCATTTTTGTCTCATCATTTAAAAAAATGTTTTAGAGAAAATTCTACCAAATTACCTATGGCTGCTCAAACATAGACACACACATTGACACATGTACAGACATGCACAAGCCTAAAGGTGGTGAGGGAAAGCAGCTGGCATGTACCACACGGTGTTCCCCTAGCTCTCAAAGTCCACAAACTCAACCCTCTTCAGACATTCTATATCATAGACTTGCTAGGCTGAGTTAACCCCGCATCTGTTGACAGCAGCATGCAGGCAAGGGATGCTACCAGTCTCTTCTGAACAAGAGGAGCTGCCAAATCATCGGCTCTATAAGCTGCTAGAGCAGTGAATGGGCACTTCTGTCCTGGGCGTAAGAAAAGAACACTGAAATATGTATTTCACACCCTCTATGAATCTGGAATTGCAGGAGGTAATTGACCAATACTCTCATCCTCAAGACAATTTTGTGTGGCACCTATTTTATCCATTTGACATCTGTAAGATTAGGACCACATAACTAAGTAAGTCACCTCTTGGAAACTTTCAGAAAATGCACCTTTCTACAGTGCAATGTCTCTGTCATCACCGGCATGGTCTTTTCCTTCTCAAGGAAAGCAGGTAAGACCTACATATCAAATCTAATATTCCTATTTTTGTGGATAAAATATATTAAGGCCACTGGGCTCTAAGAAGCACGTGTCTTGCTCATACTCTCCCTCCTTCCGCTCTTCAGCTGGACCTTGGGGTTTCAGTCCAGTGCTCTGATGTGGGTCTCTGTCTGTTTCCATCTGTTGTTGGATAAAGGTTCTATGGTGATATTTAAGATAATCATCAGTCTGACTAAAGGGCAAGGCCAATTCAGTCACCCTCTCTATTGCTTAGGGTCTTAGAAGTCAAGACCATGAGGGGTTCACCCACTGAGACAATGTTTCTGAGCTAATGGGAGCTCACCAACTCCAACTGGACAGGGAATGAACGAGCATGGGATCAAACCAGTCCCTCTGAATGTGTTTGACAGTTGGAGCAGACTGAGGGGCCAATGACACTGGGATTTGTCTCTACTGCATGTACTGGCTTTTGGGGATCCTATTCTTTTGGATGTATACCTTGCTCAACCTGGATGTAGTGGGGAGGGTCTTGGACTTTCCACAGGGCAGAGTGCTTTGCCCTCTCTTAAGAATGGAAGGGTTGGGGGGAAGGGTGTGTGGAGAGAGTGGGAGGGAAGTGGGAGGAGGGGAGGAAATGGTAATTTGGATTGGTAATTTTTAAAGTAATAAAATAAAAAATAAAGTATTTTGTTGATAATTTTTGCATTTTTGTTCACCGGGGCGGGGGGGTGGTGGGAAGCATGTGTCTTAGCAGCTACATGACAGCAATAGGGGAAGATCATGGACAGACTCCTGCTTGAAGCTCTTCACTGATATTTCAAATCATAGTTCCTAGTATCTCATGTTTTAAGAATAATGTGATATAAATGAAAGGAGGCTAGAAAACAACCATGAAACAGCTCCTCCGTGTAAAAAGCATTTTCAGCTTGACGGTGTCATTGCAAATGACAGCATACACAGAACTCTCAGTTGCTGTGGTCCTGGATCTTGGTTCTGGCTGCATCCGGTAGCAGCATCTACAGAAGAGAGCGAGGAAGGGAGGAGGGACAGGGAAGCTAACCTTTCCCAGGAACATTTTCACTCTATTGGCCACACTGGGACCCGGTGCGCTCTATTTCAACTGACCCTGAAAAGAGCCTATGCATCCTTGAGCTGATGAATAAGCTGAGACTTACAGAAAAGAACACCTGTGCAAAATCACTTCCTTTGTAAGTAACATATTTCATTCCCTATGATGCTTTTACCATAAAGATGATATCACCCCAAGGCTTTGACACTGTAAAATGGAGACTTAGAATACCAATTTTGAAATACCAGTGCCAAACTTGTTTAGATTTCAGACTTAAAGTGCTCCCAAGAAGTGGTCTCCATGACAGGTATTGAATAGTTTGCCTTTCTTTTAAAGTCCTTCAGTAGAACCCCACTATAGGTTCCCTAATTCATCATGAAACAAATTTGAGTTTCTTGTAATGGGTGACAAAGTTGCAATGTCCCCTGACATTATGTACAGAAGAAGAAATGTTTGTTCTACAAGCTGCCATGTTGCAGTGCCTCAGAAATCCCGACTTTTCACAACATTGAGACCTGACCAATCTACATGTAACCTTAGGACAGTTATTAAATTTACTATTTGGACATGAACGAAACACATTGGCCATCTATATTTTTTTCCGTTTACTGAAAATGATTTCTCCTCATATATCTAGAGGGAGGTTTCTTCTGGGTCTACTCCTTCCATCCAGATCTACCCCCTTTCTGTCTCTCATTAAAAACAAACAGTCTTCTAATTGACAAAATAAAATAACTAACACATCAGAATAGGACAGTACAAACATACAGAAATGTAAGAGCCCAAGAAAAGGCACAAGAAGCAGATACAGATGCAGAGACCCCACTCATTTGCAGACTCAGGAATCTCATGAAAACACAAAACTGGAAGCCCTAATATTTATACAAATTGCACAAGGGGAGATATATATATATATATAAATAGATAGATAGATAGATAGATAGATAGATATAGATATAAATTTAAAAGCCCTGATACAACATTGTGAGACAAGGAGCCTTCAAAGATGTTGTGAAGTTCATCTTCTGTTGGCCATCTACTACTGGGTATGCTGTCCACCCTTACAAGTAGGTGTTTTTATCCTCCGTGAGACTCCATTGGAGAAAACGAAAGTTTCATCTGCAGGTAGTTATCAACTGAAGATAATGTCTGGGTTAGGGATAGAACATGTGCCATCTATAATTTAAGATCTAGCTGTAATTTTATATCTCCAGAGTTTCTTTAATCAACACTTCATTCCCATATTGACACTTTCTGCCTCCTTAAACCTATAAAATTCTCTCTCCTATCTTATAATAAAGCTTCCTAAATCCTCCATGAAGCTTTCCCAGTTCAAGTGGGATTATCACCATTAACCTCTTCTCATTTACCATAGGAATGAAAGTACACTTACGGGCTTTTGGTTATTTCCATAATAACTAGTCATTTGCTTGAGCTTTACTGTGTTTCAGGTTCCTTTCCAAAGATTTAAATAGGTTAATTCATTTATTCCTAATGACTTTATAGCATGTATTGCCACATTTATAGGGGAGGAGAACTAATCAATGAGAAAGCACAAAGTCAGTCATTGCAGGAGTAGGTTCTTATTTAAAAGAGAACTCTCATCCTATTGACCCTTGCTCTGAATGTGTCTGTCCATTGGATTTTACTTTCATGGTGCACTTGGCTTATCTTCCAAAGATCAGATCTTCTTAATAGCCCACCTTCTCCACAACCTTCTCAGTGGTAGAGTGTCACTAAGACAATCAAGAAAAATACAGGGATTAATAAACAATTTTCATTATACAGTTTGAGTTACAGTTAGTTCTATGTCTGTTCTGATTGGTTTTTGTCAACTTCAAACAAACCCAGACATATTTGGGAAAAGAGAATTTTAATTGAGAAAACGTGTCCATAACATTGGTCTACAGTAAGTCTGTTATAGCAATTTTCTTAATGAGTGATTTATGTAGAAGGGCCCAGCACATTGTGGTTGATACTTCCTTGAGCTGCTGGACCCTGTTATATATGAACATTTGGATTTAGATTTTAATTTCATCCAGATTGACACTTTACTATTTGAGAACATAGAGTTTTAATTATTAAATTTGCTTTTTATTTCAATTGGCAAGTCATAGATGCAAAGTTCAACATGTACTTTCTTTCAGTGAGATTCTGCATCATTCCCCCAGGGCTGTACTCATTCTCCCAGGTTCTCTGAGCCCAGAAGTTCCGATTTTAAAAGACTAAATAAAAAGCCAAAGGGAGAGGGAGAGCAAGAACATGACACGTTAGAGTGTTTTGTGGTAAGCTCTCTTTCCATGTCCTCTCTGGAGTGATCTCCAGGGACTGAGTTGCAAGCACTAGCCCAGTGGCAGGGTTCCTGTATTCTTTCCTAGAAAAATTATTCCTGCCCAAAATGGCCAAGCACATTACCCAAGGGTTTAGAGCTCTGGTTTGAATACTTTCTCCATGGTGTGAAAGCAAAATTCTAATCAAGTTTTATGTTCCCAAAGTGGAATGAAAATTCACTACTGACTGCAGCTGCGGTTGAGGAATAGCAGCTCTATTTAATATTTTAAATTAGAAATGGGGCAGTAAGTTGGCAGCTTTCAGAGGAAAAAAAAAACTTGACATTTGAAGCCAGAGAGAAAAAAAATCACACTCTTCCTTATACCATGGAAATGGCTTCTGTTAATTAAGGGAAAAGATCAAAGCAAGGTTCAGCTATGCTGATGTCTGACCCCCAAGCAGCAAAACCAGTCTTGTGAGTCAGAAGTAGAGAAGTTGATAAGGGCAAATGATGCAGATTGCAAAGAAGTTCAAAAGAAAGGCTATGTGGGGATGTCAAGTAAATGTGTTTGTGTCTGGCTTGATATGATGACCAGAACTATGTATTCTTAAAAAAGAACCTAGAAGAACTGACCCCTGGAGCATCTTAAAGAAATGTGCACAGTGGATGAGGGTGAAGACTAGACATGTGACTCATGCTTCCTTTCCATCAGACTCTGCATGCCAATGGGAGAACTACACAATTAAATTAGTCTTCTTTGAATAATGAGGTACCTTCTCTTTGCACTTTATATCTTCGCCAGAAAAGAAAAATGCACAGTATTATGTGATCATTATCTACTGGTGAGAAGGCCATAAAGTAATGGTCTTCCTGAATTGCCCTACAGGAAGATGATTCGCTAATTACTCTGCACATTGCTCTGTGAGCCATTTCCTCACTTATAAAGCGGAGAAGTGCTCACTCAGATACTACAGTGTCAAGTAAAGTAAGTGCACCCTCACTGCTTCTCCCACCTCTTTCTACTAGGCACATACTGTGATGATTTTCCAAGTTGAGGGTGCTGTTCCTTTTACCACTGTCTAGATGTGTTTCAGGATCTAGACAGAGCCTTATAAAAATGACCCCCCCAACTTCTTTCAATTATTTTAATCAAGGCTTGTGATCTTTGCCCAGAGAAGATTTTTTTTTTAAAAAAAGTAAATCACTGAAAACACATCTTTAGTAGGTTCATGTGCCCTTGAATGTCCCCATATGTCCTAAAATATTTTTGTAGAGTTACAGCATCCCTTCTTTTCTCTGGCGGAGTTCAATGGCGTGTTAGCCATCACATCATCAAAACTCCTCCACCTGGTATCCTTCCAGATAATTCTAGGAGACACTACTGGGAACAGTTAAGACAATAAATGTTCTCAGCCTCCTGTCTCACTTTAGTAGGTCTCAGATTTGGAAGTCTTAGAAAAAAAATATGTAGTAGAACTTACAACTCTAACATGAGTGGGCTAATACTCACAGGGCAAAGGAAAATAAAATTGGAGATATAGAAGAGAGAAACTCAGACGCCTAAAAGGGAAACAGGGGTAAATGACTGGGAGTCATAGACATCAGATATAGCCAGAGGAGAGCCCGTGTGGCTTCCCAACCATGGCTTTCTAGTTCAGAATTCTGCTCTCTTCTATCTTGAGTCCTTTAGTGTTGGAACACTTAGTCCCCAGACATAACAGTGGGAAGGAAAATACCTTAGTGGAAAAGGATAGCTTGATGTCAGTCTTGAAAAGATGACTGAATTTTAAGCCTATCCTCTCCCTGTGTCTTAGCTCCTTTTCTGTCGCTGTAATAAAACACCATGACCAAAAATGACTCATAAGGAAGAATTTGTTTTAGCTTCCAGGGCCAGGCAGATAAGAGTGCATCCTGGTGGGGAGGCAGCAGCAGGCACAATGGCTGGAGCAGGGAGCTGAGAGATCACACCTTCAACCACAGCTTGAAGCACAGAAAGCAAACTAGAAGTGGAACGAGCCTCAGTGCTTTGAGAGTGAGACCAGAGCCTTGCACCCCTAAACCTCCCAAAATAAGCATGGACAGGACCAGGAATGCAGATGCCTAAGCCCATGGGGGCATATCCCATTCCAACTACCACACCTCAGTTGAATCTTTTCTTTTTCTTCCTCAGAACCACTTTTCTATGAAACTTGATACTTCCAAGTATCAACACCAGTGTGGAATGTATACCAGTCTACAGAGAAAGTTTGCTAATCATCTCCTGAGGCTGAGAGATGGACCACATCTTCCTTGATTACCAGGCCTCTTGAAAGTCACAGCACTGTCATGTGCCAAGTCTATACAGCATAGCACAGTGGTCCTAAATTAGTCCTCATGCTGTGGAGTAAAGAGAAGTTCTTCCATGGACCATTAGCTGATTCCCAGAGATGTTTCATGTCCACTGACTTGTCGCAATGTTCTCTGTAGCAATGTTATCTGTAGCATGGTGCCCTGTGGTAAACCAGCTTCTCTAGCCTGATGCACATCTTAAAGGCTCCCTACCTTCAGAGCACAATTTCTTCTGTCTGTACATCTCAGAACCTCTTATCTCTCTAAAAAATTAAAGGCATAACTTTACTGAAGCCAAGGCCTCCACGCGGCTTATAAAGTTATGCTCCCCATTCATATTAGCTTTCTTCAAGGAAAATAATCATATTTTTAAAGTAAAAGAATTAAAGCTGAATCGGAGCAGCTCAGATGTATGCTATGTAAGCAGAGCACGCAAACTCTGATTGTGAAGAATTTTTTTAAATAGACAGTTTCTTTCCCACCATGTTCCCTGCTACACACCTGACCCCTCTATACTCCTCCCCAGATCCTTTTCCTCACCCTCATCCTTCCTCATCACCATTCCTCTCTCTGCAACCACTTTCTAGATTTTAAGACTCCACACACACTTAAAACTATATATACAAGTAAACATACACACAGTAGGCTTATGTAGGTAGGATCCATGTAGGTAAGATCCATATGAATGAGAACCTGTGACTTTTGTCCTTCTAAAATTTCACAAAGATTAAAGAACACAAGCAAAATTACTAGCTAGAATCTGAAGATATTTGATGGGGGTAGAGGCTCTTCTTGACTTAATACTTTTACTATGAAGCAGTTACAGCCAGTCAAGTGATTCATTGAAAAATACTCTCAAAAGAGTTTTTTTCTTTCAAGCATCCCCAATGATCTCTTTTCCTCCCTATTTTGTGAACATTTCTGCCCCACATAAGTGACCCAGAATACTGCATTGTTGATATTTTCAGCATTCTTCACTAATTTCCCTTAATCACTGAATCCACAGCAAAGTCTAGAATAGAAATTGAGCCTCATGGTCCTAGCTAGGAGTATACACTATACCTGACAACTCTGAGGAAAAGGAGTCAAAAGAGCTCAATACACTTCTAAATGTTATAGAGTAGGACAGTAATCACGCTGACTAGAAATGAGGAGAGGGGTCAAGGAAAGGCTGGATGAGGTGCCCCAAATACATTAGCTAGGAAGAACTAGTTCTAGTGTTCGGCAGCACTGTGAAGATATGAACAAGTAATCACATACATATTTCTAAATAATTAGAAATGTCCAAACATTCCCAACACATATAAATGACAAAGGCTTAAGGAGATGGAAATGTTAATTACCCTAAATTTAATCACTATATAATGTAAGCACATATGGAATTACTCCACTAATATATAGAAACATGATACTTCAGTTAAGAATAAAAGCACCATTGTTATGCCACAGCATAGAAATGATCTAAAAAGAGGGCAGCACAATCCATCAAGTCAGAAAACATTGTACATAGTAAGCAAGTCTGAGCAGTCTAATCCCACGGTGAGCCCTGTCAGCTGAGACACTTTTCAGTACTATAAACTCTGAAGCAGATAATAGATGCTATCATTAAAGAGCATTTGATGTGATGTTCTTGGTCTCCAATTCAGGGCAGATGATGCTTCTCCCTTATGATGCTTTCAAAACTTACATCACAGTTTACACAACAGTCTCATCAACATTGTTCAGATGTTGACTTCACTTCCTTGAGAATTCAGGGCAATCAAAACAATCATCCTACCTCATTCTTATAAAGAAACTAATAAATTAGGACACTCAAAAATATATGTTGAAAGGTTAAAAAAAATACAGACTAGCCAAAGCTATTTTTTTTAAAGTAGTGGAATAAAGAAAGATGATATGTCCTATTCCCAAGCCATTTGAAGTCAAGCTTACAGAATAAAAATCATAAAAGGTGACTGATGACTTACTCATATCAGAAAAGTGACATCATTCAGAACCTCTGACTTTTAACACATTGAAAGTTCCAAGCACAGCAATCACAACAAAGAACAAATTTCAGTTGCTCTTATTCTATGCCCATAGGGAAATCAAAGTGTACATATGAATCATTGCTAAGAACAGAGGATAGATGATAGAAATCAAAAGAGAAAACTGAAGGGCTTGATCATATTTCTGGGACAAAGCCCCTCTCTGAACTGTATTCTCTAGAGATGGTAACTCAGAGTCACCAAATACACTGACTCCACACCTCATCAGATGAAAAAACAAACTAATATTTCTTTGTCTTCTGTGTAGAGGTTTAGATAAAATTGTTATTTAAATAAAGTATTGGGTTTTTTTTTCTCCCAATTCATGTATTTCTGTTAAAAACATAACTTACAATAACTAACATTTGATTAGTCAGAAAATTGAGAACATTGAAGTTTCAGAAATTCATGTAACATCCAGGAGAAGTCAAAAAAGCAAACTTTTCAAATCCTATTTATCACCTAGTGGGATGCTTAATTGTCAGTCTGACAAAATCCATAATCACTTTGGAAATAGCTCTAGATGTGCCTGTGGGGGAAGATCTCGATTAAGTTCATTGACGTGGGAAGATCCATCTTAACTGGAGTGGAACCCTTATCTGGCCTGGATCCCAGACTGAGTGGGGAAAGGGGATGAACAGTAGTGTGATGTGCATTCATTCTGCTTCTGATTGTGCATGGCATATGTACTCTACTGCTTCAAGTTCCTGCAACCTTGACTTCTCCACTTTGACTGACAGTACCCTTGAACTGTGAATCAGCACAACCTTTTTCCCCCTTAGCTTGCTTTTGTCATGCATTTTATCATACAGTAGGAAAAGAAACTAACACATAGTTGCTGTAGGACAATGGTCTTTTATCCTATCATTTGTATTATTTTTTAATAAAACACTGATTGGACAGTAGCCAGGCAGGAAGTAGAAGCAGAGCAATGAGAACAGGAGAATTCTGAGAAGAGAAAACTCAGTCTGCAGTTGTCACCCAGACATAGAGGATGCAGATGAGAATGCCTCGCTGATGAAAAGTACCAAGCCACATGGCTAACAGACAAGAATTATGGGTTAATATGTAATAATTAATTAACAAGAAGCCTGAGCTAATAGGCCAATCAGTTTATGGTTAATGTAGACCTCTGTGTATTTCTTTGGAACTGAACAACTGTGGGACCTGGTGAGATAGAAACCTCTGTCAACTCCATCCACAGCAAACCTGCAAGACTTAGTGAAATAATTCTAGACACAAAATAACAGCAGTAATCATGGCTTCTTGGCAGCAGCAATTTCTCAGATTTGCTCTGTTTGCTAGAGGCAAGCACATCTCATTTAAGAGAGGCTTCCTGACTCAGCATTAGCTGCAAGAACCTTGCAGCCCTTTTAAGATGCTCTGCTCCAAAGCACCTAAAGGGTGCTTATGAATAGCCAACAGCATGCTTCTTGGTGGTGGCAGACACCTTGAAATGCCATAGAGTTGTGGCAATAAACATGGCTCTGGCCAAAACCTCCACCATGAGGCTAGACTCTCAGAAAGCTAAGTAATGGGGTGGATCCAGCCTTCAAACCCACGGCTTTAATCCTGGCCATATCACTTAGCAAATTAAAGACTCAAGTGGTCAGAAAAAGAAAGTTAAACAGTAAAGATAGATTCAAATGAAAAAAAAACTCTAAAAGGTTTAAAGTGTGTTTAAAAATATATGTAGACTTGGTAGAGAAAAGAAAAAGGATAAAGTCCTGAAAATAAAAAAGAAAGAAAGTAGTTGGGTGTGGTGGCTCACACCTTTAATCCCAACACTTGGGAGGCAGAGGCAGAACTCAATCTCTGTGAGTTCAAAGACAGCCTGGTCTTACAGAGTAAGTTTAGGACAGTCAAAGAGACACAGAGAAACCCTGTCTCAAAAAACCAAAAAAATTAAAAGCAAAAATAAAAGAAATGGAGTTTAAAATAAAGCCACATAAAGAAGGAAAAGACACAGAGGGTCTGGATACTGTATATTATTGTGTTGTCTTTGAATTGTATGACTGCTGAGGAAGGAGCAACATCTGCTAAAAGACATTTGATTATCAATGTTGCTGGATTAATCCAACACACATATTTTGAAAATGTTTTGTCTTCAAAATTTAAGTCAAAAATATGTTACTTTGGAGAATAGGTTTTGTTTTTGTTTCCATAGGAAATGAGAGACTATGGATTCATTCTTGGCTAAGAAAAATCAGGTTTGATCAAGGAAGACCCCCTGAGAAATCTCCAGTAGGAGCGGATGGCCCAGATGACCCAAGATTTCAGAGGACCTCTGTTGGAGTTTCCTCTAGGTTCTACATCCAGAACAGTTTCAAGACTGCTAGCTGAGATGATTAAGCATCACAGAATTTTCCAGTCAGGACTTAACCATAATTCTAAATTTTCTTTAGATCCCTATAAGATTATCAGCACCCCCAAACAGCAGGAACTAGCCTGGAAAACTGTACCCATATTCCCAAAAAATGGATTATGGGTATTTATCTTTGTTTAGAGTGTTGGTTACAAGATGTTATGGATAATGGTCTGGACAAAAAGCTAAACAAAGGATATTAGATTCAGAGTTCTTGTATTATTTTTAATAAAACGCTGATTGACCAGTAGCCAGGCAGAAAGTAGGGGCAGGGCAATGAGAACAGGAGAATTCTGGGAAGAGAAAAGGTCAGTTCGTAATCGTCACCCAGACAGAGAGGAAGCAAGATGAGACTGTTTCATTGATGAAAGGTACCAAGCCATGTGGCTAACACAGATAAGAATAATGGATTAATGAAAGATGTAAGAATGAACTAATAAGAAGCCTGAGCTAATAGGCCAATCACTTTGTGACTAATGTAGGCCTCTGTGTGTTTATTTGGGACTAAACGGTTGTGGGACCTGGTGGGAGAGAAACCTCTGTCAACACACAGTTTCTCCATGAATGAATTAGTCTTCTTTGTGAATGCGTTACTGCACTCTTTATTTGACAAATCCCTTCATCTTTTTTTTATCTTTACTCCTCTAAAGTCACTCATACAAACCCATAGCCATCTACCTCTCTTTACAGCTCACTGTAAATAAATAATCTAGTACCCAAATCCCATATGGATTTTAGTTTAACTGAAAATCCACAGGCAAATTACATGGGCACAGAAGTTGGGGGTATCTGCTCTTGATTAAAAACTCAATGTTATATGGAGCCTTAAGTAAATCAAAGAATTGAAGTCATTATTCTGAACATTTTACACAGAAGCAAAACTGGATCGTGAGCTGATGGTCTCAAAGCTGTAATGGCATAGAATGTACCCTGAGTATTGGATACGTAAACTAGCACGTGCTCTCTGTTCAGTGTTCCCTCATTCCCTTAAAGCAGAAGGCTGACAACTCCCAAATGGTTAAGTGTTCTGGATGGTTGACTCAGCTCTACTTTTGTTTTTTGTAGTTTAATTTGCATTTTAATGAAATCATTAAATTTAGATTTTTAGAGAAAGATGTTACTGCAAACCTCTCAAGAGGAAGAGAATCATTCTGTTAATTACAATTTGGTCCAGAATATATGAACTAACCTCAAATTTCAGGTTTAGTGGCATTCATATAAATGAAACAGCAACATGCATGAGGTTGTTCCTAGCCATGAGCCAAAGTGATAAATAATCTCTGGCTTGCTCAAATCCCTTGATGACTGACTCTGCTCCTTCATGTGGAAATAACAACTGAAACCAGATGAGCTGCACCTGGCTTTAGATTTCAGAACAAATGTTTCAAGCAACTCAGAGTACAAACAGAGGACTACAGCATTGGGTGATCATGGCTGTAAATTAGAGAGAATCTGCAGGTTAAATGAAGGCATTTTTACACAAAAATAAAACTTAGAGCTTTCTTCCAATAGCTTACAGGAAGGATATAGTACCAATAGCATGGCACCAATCCTTTCTTCTGCACTGGAAACCCAAGGAATGGTCAACAACCAAATACCTATGCAAATCTTAGCTGTGAAGAAGGCACTGTATTTGCTCTGTTCATAGAGACTGCAAATATTGAGTGATCATTGCTTCTTCTGACCTACAATTGTAGGAAATGTAGCATTTTCATCACCTCTGACTTCTTTTTTCACTCCCTTTTTCACTTTTTATTAGGATTTTCATATAAGATGTAGTTTCATTAAAATAGATAATAATGATGTTCTATTTATGCTTTAAAAGATATCCAGAATGAGTAGAGGACAGTTTCATTTTGTAGAAATCTCTCTTTGTAGAAATGACGGGCAGAAGCATCCTCTAGAAATGCCTAGAATCTGGAATCTTTCACATTCTGCCCATGGAAATAAAACTCCAAGTGGTCCTGAGGGAATGGGTTAGGGAAGATGGTGGGTATGAAATGAAAGAGAGAAAGGACTACACACGAGAAGTAGGCACTTCATGGCATGTTGAGCACCTATTAGTTTTCTCATTGTGAAGAGAAAATACCTGATGAAATCAACATAGAAACGAAATGGTTTACTTTGGCTCATGGTTCCAGGGTACAGTCCATCATGGTAGAAAAGTGGCTGGGTGTAATGCATTTGAGGTCAGGAAGCAAAGAGAGATGGGTGCTGCTGCTCAGCTATTTTTCTCCTTTTTCTTTAGTGGAGGACCTCCGCCTCATGCAACGATGCTACCCCCATCCAGACTGGGTCCTTCTACCTTAGTAAACATCATCTAGAGATCCATCACAGGCATGCCCAGAGGTTTGCTCCCATGGTGATTCTAAATCTTGGAAATCAAGATCAGCCACCAGAGAAACAAATATGTGAAAGAAGAAAAGTAAAAGAGCTTCATAATATATACGTAACTGTGTTTGTGCATGCTTGCAAGTGTTATATGTTTTGTGTGTGAATATGGACTGGATGAACTTCTTCCTAGTATTATGAACCAAACTACAGAACTACATCACTAGTTGGAAAGACAAACTACAAAGTTCAGCATGAATCTAAATTATGTCACTGGGTGACTTCACACAGTCCTAATATGTAAACATAGTTTGAAGCTTCAACAATGAGATGCAGAATGTGTTGTTTTGGTTTATTGTAGAGCATCTTGGAATATTGATGACTAGTAAATGCATTTGTGGGACTTCCTATACCACAAACTCAGACCTGGGCCCAGAGAATCCTTTTTAGTCCGAAACCTAACTTCCAGACAGGCTGCTACCAAGATCAGCAGGCAACCTTCAGATAAGTGGATACTTACAGATCATTTCAATGAGGCCAAGGATTGCTCCCATTTGTCAGATATAGGCATGAATGTATTCCTGAGTAGTCATTGTCTCAATTAAAATGGAAAGTTTGAACAACATCCAGAAAGGTGAGCTAATAACTGAATGTCTTGCTTTGGTCAGGTACTGTCTTTCTCTCTCAGGGTAAGTCATGAAGGTACAGTGAGTCAGCTATCCTTATCTGTTTACCAATCCATATCTCACACAGGGTCTTAATATTCACCTGCTCCCAAGCCCTACATTATATTCCCTAAATTATAATCCCTTCCAGGAGAAGGTCAAACAACTAGGATGCAAACATCCACATCTCTAGCTTCTGTATGTGAATAATTCAGCATAAACCAGATTTAGATAAGGGGCTGAGAGCTTTAGAGCATCTTCAGAGCCCAGTTCTGCCTGGGATAACTGGGGTTTCTCACCTCTTCCATTGTTCTTTTACCATGATGGTGACAACCAAACAATTCAATAAGACCAACTGAGTAGAATGGGTGTACTGAGAGCTTGGAAGGAAAAGACCTACCCTTCTACCAGGCTCCAATCCCCTCTGTCCTGTCACTGTGTCCTGGAGTCTAATTCAGTGCAGTGTTTCCTTCTGAGACCTGGCTTTAGCTTCTGGTAATCCAGTGCAGCCAGGCAGGAACTGAATGAGCCTGCCATCTTCAGTCCTCCACAACTTTCTGGAGGATCCTCCTTTGCTCTGATAAAGTACTATACCATCTCAGTGCCCATTTCTGTGCCCCATCGTGAGCCCAAGCTTAGTGTAGAACACATATTTTCAATATCAAAATGTATTAAAAATACATCTTTATATATTTGAAGAATATGGGTTTTCAGAGAAGGTTAAAGGGGTTCTAGCATGCCACTCAAACACACACTGAATAATGTGCATTATAAGTGTATATTTTGATGCTTCAAGTTCTGAAGCTCCAGTTAAAAAACAAGCTTGCCGCAGGAAGGGCAACAGATAGCAACTCAGACTAAAGCTCTTCAAACTGTTTTCCTGGCCTTACAGAAGGTCTTCGGTGCTTCCAGCCTTTGATTTCTATAAGATTCCCAAACTTGAGCCGATTTATTTTTTTCATATTCTTTTATTTTTTTTATTCAAAAATTTACACTTGCTCCCCTTCTCCTAGCCCCCTCCCACTCCTACTCCCTCCCCCTGCTTTCTTAAGAGAGGGCATGGTACCCTGCCCTGTGGGAAATCCAAGGCCCTCCCCCCTCCATCCAGGCCTAGGAAGGTGTGCATCCAAATAGACTAGGTTTCCAAAAAGATAATACATGCAGAAGAGATAGGTCCTAGTGCCATTATTGATGGCTTCTCAGTCTGCCCCCATTGGCAGCCACATTCAGAGAGTCCGGTTTGATCATATGGTCGTTCAGTCCCAGTCCAGCTGGATTTGGTGAGCTCCCATTAGATCAGGCACACTGTCACAGTGGGTGGACCAGCCCCTCACGGTCCTGACTTCCTTGCTCATCTTCTCCCACCTTCTGCTCTTCGACTGGACCTTGGGAGCTCAGTCCATTGCTCTGATGTGAATGTGGGTCTCTGTCTCTATCTCCATCCATCAGACGAAATTTCTATGGTGATGATCAAGCTATTCATCAATGTGACTATGGGACAAGGCTAGTTCAGGCACCCTCTCCTCTGCTGCCCAAGTACCTAGATGGGGACATGGGATCCACTCTAGAGCCAAGACTCTTGCCAATCCTAAAATGACTCCCTTAATGTAGATATTTTATTCCCTTCTCCAATAGAAAGATACTCTAGGAGGAATGTGAGCTACATGCTCAGGAGACTCTTCTTGCAGCTTCACAAACTGGAACAGCACCTAAAAGCTGCACCACAGTTGTTAAGAGTATTGAGCATCACAACAAGATTATAATCAGATCACTTTTGTTCATCAAGGACCACTAACCTCTGCCTCCAAAAGAACTGTTTCTGTAACATGCTGGAGGCTTCAGTAATCTTCAGACATAGCCTTGGCCCTTTTTTGATGCCTCACAATCCGTTACCTATTTCTTTAATTCACTCACCTGTCTAGGAAGGGCTTCCTAAGAGAAGGAGATGCACAAACTACGTGCCAAGCATTTTCATCCACCACATTTAGCCTCAGACTTGTGTCCACAATGACTTCTGTTGTCCTCCAATGTTCAGTAAATATCAGAATAAACCTGAAACTGCACTAACTCCAAGGGCATCCTAAGCTTTCCTGTGTCTCTGTGTACAAGGGTCAGGAGAATTCATAGTCACTGTGTATAGAAACTTAAAAATTAAATGGACATTGATGTGAGTGCATAACCCAGTCTGTCTGGGTTAAAATTTGGAAACAGCTCTCAAAATGCTTTAAAATGTCTACATTCATTGTCCCAGAAGTTTTATTCCTCTGAACACACTCAGAAATTAATCAAAGACATCTTTACAAGAATGCTTTTTAAAATTTATCTATGGTAACAAAACCCTAGAGACTAAATATTCTCAAATGGGGATAGCTAACATTTCTACTCAACTCATGGAAAGAGAGAAATCAAAAACCACCTCCACCCAACATCTTCAAAGAAATATACTTAGCATTATTTTCAATATATGGTGAGCTGGCAAGAAAGTTGGGAATTATAGGCCAAGGAGAATGGTATGGGAAGCTCTCACCAGAGGACAGTTTTCTCTGTTTGGAAATCTGTTTTGAAAGAGCTGACCATAGATAAGGCTAAGCCAGGCTGGGGATCATCCCAGAACACCTGTACCCTCTTTTCTCAACCTTAACCTAAGGCTGGCACTCTAGAAGATATACATTTTCAGAGTTGTGATGAGTTAAAAAGTATCTCTTTGTAGTAGGCAAGCACAAAAAAAATCCTCTCTTTTGACCTTGCTCCTGGGGAAACAGAATGAAACCCATTCCTAGAAGTAGAAAACACAGCCTGACTTCCCTGTGATTGCAGAGCCCTACCATCTGTGTGGTTAAAGGCAGGTATCAAGCCAAGCATTTCATTTTACACAAAGCTGAGTGATGGTGCCTTAGGTCCTGGACTTAGCAAACACATATCAATAATCTAAAACGGGGAGGCATTCATTTGTATTTCGTTGTAGGGAAAAGTTATGACTGTAAGAAAATTATAGAAAAGATTGGGATAGATGATAGGTATATAGATAGATAGATGATTAGATAGATAGCTAGATAGATAGATAGGCAGACAGATCAATAAAACAGATCAATAAATTGATCTTAGGATCTGAAGACTGTAAAGGAAATATATTACAAGAAACTTTAAGCAGCAGGATTGAATTACAGGATTTCCCATAGTTCTCATAATTTTAATGTTTTCCAAATGCTCTAAAATGTACCTATGCTTTAGAAATTATGCAAAATGTTATTAGACAAAATTTAACCTTTAAAAAAATATACTGAACTATAAGGAAACATTTGCTGTAATCCTGTAATTCCTGGCATGGTCTGGCTCCCCTAATGTAAACACTAACAGAAGCACAGATGTGAGCTTTGCATAGTTTTTGCTTCCAGTCTTATTAGACACCTGCTGGACACCAGAACCCCCAAGGTAGAATTACAGATGAATACAAACCAGTCCTGGTCTCAGGAATGCCCAGCTTGGACAAGGATCCCAAAACACAGCAAGTGTAAAGCCCACCTCTGGCTGATGGACTCACACCAGGCATAGTGCAATACCTCACCCAGCTTTGGCTAGCAGTTGAGGAAGGAGTCAGAGCCTTTATGTGAAAGCACAGGAGTGACTCGGGGGCAGAGGGGATGAAAATGAGCACTTTAGGCAAAGGAGAAGCACCTTGTCCCCACCTCCATATAGCTCTTCATTCTCTATTCCCTTCTGTGTCGATACAATATTATGGAAGCAGTGATTTCCTCCAGTACTGTGTCTTCACTCCACTAGAAGTTTGGTGAACTAGACAATCTCGTGTTATGGAACCATCAGTACTCACATATTTACTGTGTAAAGGGATGAAAGACAAAGAGACAAGAGATAAGAGCATTCGCTCAGAAGACTTCTATTTCCAGAGTGCAGGTCACGGCAGGTCACCAGATGAGATGGGAAGAAGATATGGATTAAGAATAGAATACCCAAACAATGAACACCGCTTGAGAGAGGGGACAGCATAGAAAAGCAGCATAAGAGGAGTGAGATACAAGAAGGATGGGGAGGCTGAGATAGCTGTGGTCACAGCAGGCGAGGGAAAGAAAGATGGGCTGAATAGAGATGCTCAAATAGGCACATCCATTTATGCCACAGCTGCTTAACTCACCTGCAATTCTGCAAAGAAACACAGCTGTAGTAGGCATTACTGTAGCTGTACTTGTATGCTAAGCTCTGCTTTAAGATCCTGGAACATATCTGTGAACATTACCAAGGCTTTTTCCTTGTGGAAGTTAAATGTTGTGAGATACAATGAAAATAATTTCAAGTGCTGTTAAGCGCTATGAAGAAGAATAAATGAGAGGAGAAAATAGAAACATCCACATACTGTTTAGGGGGGGAAACTGCAGGAGACCACAGAGTTCCTTGGTAATTTCCAGCACCCTCGCAGTTAACCTCACTGATGGGATAAAGAGTGCATCTGTGGGATGCACAGAAAAATCATATGCAGCAAGAGCCCACAACAGATGGCGCTGGCCTGAAGAGGCTTCCACAGTGCACAGCTCAGGTTGGGAATGATGACAGGTGAGGGTGTGGGGTTGCCATGACACCTGCTTGTGCCTGATCCAGACATGACAGATGCTGGTGGGGTACACCTGGAAGAAAGGGGTTGACTGGTACTCTGAGGAGAGAGGCTGGCCTTTAACAACTTCCTTCTGCATCGAGGGGCCTGGTTTTCCATTTGTGAGTTGGCTTTTGCAGAGGACTGGAAGTTTTCTGTACCAAACGAGTTTCCTCTAAAGCCGCACTCTCCTTGTGCTGATTCTGAAGGACCAGTGAAGTTACTCAGGTTAATGCTGCTTTTAATCCGCTGGGCAATAGACAGAGAAGAGCAAGGGTGGAAAGGAGAGTGATTAACAGGTACCTGACTGAGGAAAGCATGGAGATTTTCTTAAGTGAGGGTTTGTAAGCTAAGAGTCGTACAATCATCAGATATGTAACTATTTTCACATCTTGAAATAAACTGTGTATTCTAAAGTGCTGGTACCTGCTTGGTGCCAATCTTGTGACATTCCACAGGTCAAGAGAACATGGTGATTGAGGGAGGTCAACTCCAGCCAAGGGCCAGCTGGAATGAAGAAAGCAAGCAAGTGCTCTCTGTTTCTGTACTCAACCCTGCACTCACTTGCTGCCCTGTTTTCCCTTCCTCTATCCTGAGAAGGAGCAGAGATAGAAGAATTCTGAACTTAAGAAAAGTTATCTAATGAAGAACTAAAGTCACAGAGGGCATGTCCTTTCTGGGTTCAAGTTTTTAAATGCATACTCAATGTGTTTTCCTTCTTGGATCTCTGCAGGCATAATGGTTGAACTTGGCCAGCTGTCAGCATTTTGCCCATTCACCCTGTGGGCAGATTCAGTAGGCTTCCATCCTAATGGAAATCACAGGGAGGTATACCATCACAATTCTCCAGCTCATGTCTTGATTGGGATGAGCACACAACAGCTCCTGCCTGGCTTACCACCCACTTACATGAGGTGAATATTGACAAAGAGCCAAGGTGTAAGTCTAATAAATCTAATGTTTTGGTTAGAGAACAAGATACTGGCTTCTACAGAATGTTCTGAAAGAAAGTCAGTCTTTTGCTTTCAGATACACTCTGTCCCCAATAGAATGGTGATCCAGGGATCTAGGCAATGAGCTCAGTCAGCTTTCACTGACAATAGGCTCACACATCCAGCTAGGTTCTGGATTGTGTCATATAAAAACTCATGGAGTCCACTATGCTTTGCTAACAAAGGAAGGTCTCCAGTTTGAAATTTAAAATATTATTTGTTTAAGTCACGTAGACAACCAGGAAGCTGGGTACCATCACACCCAGTCCACAGATGAAGAAGCAAAGGCTTATGGGTGCTGGTAAATAGAAATGAGAGCTCTATCTAGAAACCCATGTCCATGCTCTTAGCAGCTTCCTGCTCTGTGGTGCTGAGCTTACAGATTACCCAAGTCACCACTGGGACACCTGAGGCACCTGCAACACAGAATTTGGGCTAGGGGAATGTAACAGCCCTGCCTAAATTACTGTGAGTCTGTTTGACGCACAAAGGGTGTAACCAAAGATATCTTTGATTCACCTAGAATTCCATTAGCTAGAATCTTGTGAATACAAAATAAAAATGACTACAAAAATCTTTCTTGACAGGTATACACACTGCTCTTCTCTTCTCTTTCTTTCTTTCTTTCTTTCTTCTCTTCCTTCTTTCTTTTTTTTTTTTTTTTTTTTAGTTAGAGTCAGGAGGGCAACCCAGTGAATACTGAATTCACCCATGTTTATTTTACATATGCTTTATATACCCAAATCTAAAAGGGGGAAAGAAGACAAAAGACTACTTTGTCATGGTACAAAGAACAAACAGAGCAATTACCTCTTCAATACTTGAAACATCCAGTAACTATATCCTGAGTTAAGTATTCTACACACTGCTTTTCTATATGACCATGAGCCTGTGCAGTTCCTCCCTAGGAGAAGTGAAGACTATTTCTACATCCATTCCATTTGAATTCTTACCCTGTGATTTGCTGCATTTGGAACATGTAGGAAATGACAAGAAAAAAGAGATTTGAAAAGGCCTTACTTAAAAATATGTGTTTTTTTTTTAACTTGAGAACCCCCCCCCCCTGCAACTGGGTCTGCTGGATGATGTGACATTTGAGGCAAAGTCACTCCACTGCTCCAGCTGATAACAAATCAACCACTGGTCCAGTCAGTGTGGCCATCCCACAGCAGCCTTCCCTAGCAGAAGCACCCCAGACCCCAAGAATTCCTCACTGGACCTGTGGGATTGAGAAATGAAAAATGTTCATTGTTTTCAGCCCTATGTTACAGCGTGGGTCTTTATGCCACATGTTAACTGGCACAGAATTTAGGAGAGCATTATCTGACACCCTTGAATGCTATCAGGACTGTGAAGTGACTATGTGTCCATCTCAATCCAAGTCATTCATCTCTATAGTACGTCCTCTTTATGAGAATCTACCATGCCTGGAAGCAGAAGCCTCAAATTACAGCTCTTCTTGTGCCTGAGAAGGACCACAGATTCAAGGTATGCCTGGGCTACACAGTGAGTTCAAGGCTAATCTGGACAACTTAGTGAGCTCCAGCTTCAAATAAAAAGCAAAGAGAAATAGGGATGTATCTCAGAGTTTGAACACCTGCATAGCATACATCATGCTGTAGGATCAATTCCCAGTATCAGAAATGTGGTGGCGGCAGGGCAGTTAGAAAGAGAGAGATTACGATTTTTTAAACTCCATCATGTTTAGAGAAACAGAAAGACAAGTCTACAGAGTTATGTGACTGGCATATGAGTCACAAAAAGGAAGAGTAGATTTTCTTCTGACTCAGATGAAGGGAGGCACTAAGCGTTGGGTGTTTATGTCCCTCCAAAATTCCGAGTTGAATCCAAATCCTCAGTTCTATGGCGTTAGGAGATAGGGAGAGGAAACTAGGTTTAGATGAAGTCCTGCTGGTGGAGACTCTTTAACAGAATTGCATCCCTATAGGAGGACAGTAGAGCTTTTACCCTATGCCATATAAGGACGGAGCAAGGAGGCAGCTGCATGCAAACCAGGAAAAGCCTGCACACCAGACCTAGACTCTGGCCTTATTTTGTATGCACGAGGTACAAACATTTGTTGTCCAATCCACACCTTCTAGCTGTTCAAGCTAAGAGAAAAGGTTCCCCCCAAAGAGGTAGGCCTTGTGCTGAGAAGCCAGTAGAAAAATAAGAGAGGTGAATGAGGTAGGTGGATGCTGGGGTGGGAAAAGAAAGGAAGGTAGGATCATCTCATGACTAGAAAGATGGATGTAGAGTAGATAAGTGAAAGAAATCATAAACACAAGCATGGAGCAATCTCTCTGGGCAGGACAGAACAGTTCGCCTGTTTAATCCTCTTAAACAGGAGAATGTGGGGGATATTTTCAGTTCTTTCCAAGAAGCCCTGGTGCTCAAAGAGAAAATCATTATGGATTGTCAGGCTGTGTAGTCAACTGCTTGATGAGTGAGGTTGTGCTAATTGCTCTGTGGTTTCCTTTCTATTCCTAATTAAAGCAATTAATTTTAAAGCAAATCTTAAAGTGGGGTGACATCATTTCTAATACTATAATAGCATCAAGATGGAACCCTGAGTTCATCCATAAACTTTATCACCTACTGGCAGGGCATAGACAGGGAGAAGGACTTACTCTTCTCTAACACCATAAAACTAGCAGATGCAAGGCAACAGGCAAGCACTCCTCAACAGTGAGGTGACATTAAGACTCAGTCTGAACTGCAGAGACAATATTGGAGTAACAAGAGAGGGAGAAGAAGAGGAAAGTGGATGGGAGGGGGAAAGGGAGTAGCATCTATCATCTACAAAGTGCCGTAGGCCATGCCAGAGGAGCACCAAGTTGCAATTGAAGTTCCAGGTGTCAGCCCACCAGACAGGAATGCTCTGATGGGTCAATCTCATTTAGGCAAGGCCACGGAACTACAGACCTCAGAATGTCTTTTGCTTCTACTGTGCTTTTGCATGTTTGCTGTGGCTCTCTTTCTCTGGTATCTAGCATGGTGTGAGTGGATGTGGGGAGAGTTCCACTGCCTGTCATATGTGTTTATCTCATGAAAACATCCCATTCTACTGGGCATTTTTACCTCTGGATTATCAAGGAGAGGACCTCTCAAAAAGCTGTACTGTCTAATTTGATAATAATAATAATAATAATAGCTTATACAGAGTTTTGATGAATAAAAATAAATACAAGGATATGTTTCACAGCCAGGGTCTGTGAGTCTCATCTAAAGAGCTACATGGATTGTAGCTCAAGTTAATGACTAACAATTGAGTCCCAATAACCCAGCTAGTTTAAATTCTTTTAACCTTAATGTTGGGAGACATGTTCACAGGTCTCGGAGTGCATCAAGCTTTGAAAATAACGAAGTTATACTGAGATGTTTTTGTTAAGTAACTGAGGTAAAACTCAAGGAGACAATCTAAAATTTTAGAAAGGAACATAGTTCAATGTGGAACTCTTTATGGTCAGGCAACAAGAACAAAGCCAATTATTACTGGCTGATGTTCTCTCATTGCTAGATTTGATGACCACAGGTGATGATTAATTCCTTCTACCCATTTATGTCCTCAATCTCCTGATACAAAAATTTATTAATAAATGGATATGTACCCTAAAGATTTAAAGTAGAGCTGATTGATTCTTTTTCATATATAAAAGTTTATATTTGTGATTTCTTTAAGATTCCTTATAAAATTACCTTTCAAGATAAGTAATAAAGAAATTGGCCCTTTCTTTGTAACTGCAAAATGAAGCCTGCCAGTAAAAGACCTGACAAGAACACCTTGCCTGCCCACATGGCTAATCTATAACAAGTTGCTTGGGTATGAATGTACGTGGGTTCTTGGGATAATTTGTTTTTCACCTGTGATACATAAAATGTTTAATCATGTGAGGGAGATGAGAAACATGTTTTACCTATAATCATTCACTTGAAAAATGGAATGCAACTCTCTCTCGACTCTTGTACGCCTGGAAGATTCTGCTGGGATATAAAAGCTGTAAAACAACATGAGATGGAGGACAAAGAATAAAGAGAGAAAAAAAGAAGAAGAAGAAAAGGAAACCATCAAGAGAGTGTGTGAGTGCCTTTTCCCTAACCCCCAGATAGAAAAATCGCCGACTCAGCGGATTCCTGTCAAAGCCATGTGCTGTTGGAGGCTGGTCCCCCAGATAGTGGTAGTGAAGTCCAATTACAAGAAAACTGCAGCTAAAGGACAAACAAAGAAGCCATCAATGCAGTGGAGCATGTCTGCGTAACTTCTAAAGGTGACAGTTTAGACTGAAGCAGAATTTAGGCGCATTAGTCTCAGTTCCATCTTAACAGAACTTTCTTAACTAAGCACAATGAGCCTGATTTCAGTAGGTATACAATAAACCACATTTACACCTGATCTCAGTAGGTATACACTAAACCACATTTACACCTGATCTCAGCAGGTGTACACTAAACCACATTTACACCTGATCTCAGCAGGTGTACACTAAACCACATTTACACCTGATCTCAGCAGGTGTACACTAAACCACATTTACACCTGATCTCAGCAGGTGTACACTAAACCACACTTACACCTGATCTCAGCAGGTGTACACTAAACCACATTTACACCTGATCTCAGCAGGTGTACACTAAACCACATTTACACCTGATCTCAGCAGGTATACACTAAACCACATTTACACCTGATCTCAGCAGGTGTACACTAAACCACATTTACACCTGATCTCAGTAGGTATACACTAAACCACATTTACACCTGATCTCAGTAGGTATACACTAAACCACTAAACCATGTGGAACACAACTGTTAAATGCATTGTGTTTACCCATCCAAATTTAAATATGTTTTCTGAAGAAGGAAATTTTAAAAGGTGTTTTTCAGACCTAGCAATATACAAATGCTCATTGAAAATAAAATAATGAATGTATGAATGAATGAATGTATGAATGGATGAATAAATGATGAAAGAATGACTAAAGTACATGGTTCACCAGGAACACACATCAATATTCTAAATGAACCAACCAATCTCTGCTTAGGGATATTATCTTTCTAAATCAATACTTTCATTCATTTATTTCAATTATTTTTGCTCATGTAGTATTTGAATGACATACATATTTTATTTGGATCACTATCTGAAAAATATTTATTGCCTCTTATATATTGTCTCAGAGGCCCCCAGAGATCCCAAAACAACACAGACTATTGCCATTGTTCTTGCTTTCCCACCAGAACTAGGTGATGTTACTACTCCTCTGCTGACAAACTCTTAGGTGTGGCTGCCAATACTTTAACAATGATAAAAAGAATGCTCCAGGAATATTCCTTATAGCAATTTGTGGTAGCTTTTGTGTACTGCAATAAATTCCCAGCATTTGAAAGTCAGTATACAATGAAGGCAAAATATCTCCCCAAGTATTAAGTGTGAAATCAGGAGCATTGAGCAGAGCTCAAAGGTTTTCTAGACCATGACTTTGACCTACTCTACCATCTACATTTCTGGGAGGTCACTGGGGATTAAGATATAGAACCACTATAATCCCTGGGGGACCATGCAGACTGTGGACTAACACTCAGGAGAGGAGCTGCTGTATCTACCATCCAATACCCTTGGCAGCAGAACTATTTTGATTTCAATTGCTTTTTCCATTGTGAAGAATTTGCATGCACATAATCTGGTGTCTTGAGGCCAGTACCTAAATCTGACGATAAAACTTACTTATGTTTCATGTATAATAATAGTACTATCTTACTATCAAGCCCTCGAGGGTAACTAAGAACAATGGCTATGGTCTGTAATATCCAAGGGGTGGGGAATCAATGGACACCACTGACAAACAATTCTGAAAGATGTAAAACATACTTGGCACTGGGCTGTGATTGGCTATCCTATGGTATCTAGGGAAGGCATCTTTGTCCCCTGCCATCTCCCAATACAGGATAATTTCATTGAAATGCCTTTTATATGTACATAAGTATTTTAAGAAGCTTCTACAGTAGTAGGTCATGGCAAACATGACATTCTCAAAGGTTTTGAGTGTGAGTTATCCCTTCCCATACTCTCTCCTCTACCCTCTCATCTCCCACCCCAATCAACTTTTTCTGCTCCACATTCCCCTGTCCCCCACGACCATACCCTTTTTTCTTAAAATCCACCATGTGACCCCTTACTAGTTTCCCAATTTATATAGGTATTCTAATTTAAAGGCATATGTCTAAAATATAGATCAGGGCCCACCCTAGTGGCTTTATTTGTTTTCTCTTTAAATACTTTTTACTAGCATATAGTATTGGGTTACTAGCATATACAATATTGGGTTTCACTGCACTGTTTTCAGACAAAATTTGGGTGTGTTGATGATATTCCTCACCGTCTCCTGATTCCCCAGATCCCTACCCATTCTGTCCCATCCCACCTTCTTCCCAGAACTTCCTCTCTCTTTATCCTTTTCCCATATTTTCCCCTAAAACAGTCTCCTTTCTAGTTTTAGAATCTATACCCACACTCATCCTAGTAGCCATCTCTTATCTCCCCCACTTCTGTAACAAATCCTGCTACATTCTGAGGTACTGGGGACTAGGGATTCGGTATATGAATTTTGGAGACACAATTGTGTAGTGTAGAAAAGGATAGAATCAAAGGAAGCTGAGAGTGGAGAGTTTGGGGTCCTTCTTTCCTACAATACATCTTTTCTTTCAAATAATCCACTATCTGTGTTCCTTTACCCATCTCTATCAAGGTTTTTGTTTTTAAGGTTTTGTTTACAAAACAAAATGCTAATGGACCCAAAACACTGAAACAAAATGTCAAAGCAACATTTATGAAACTACCACTTTTATTTTAAAGTCTTATATGGAGGCGTTTGAGTCCCAGGCTTCACATGAGCACATTAGTATAAACAGAGATCCATCTCCTTTCACAGAAAACATATTTCTCTAAACTCTCTTCCTACTTTTCCTCATTTCTGTCTGCTTGTTTGTTTTGTGAATATTGGTGTTGCCACCACTTGCCTAAGCTCTGAAGTCTCCTTGTTTGCTTGCTTATTTATTTGATTCTGGATCTTGTTGGTTTTTCTAGCATGTTCTTGTTATAAAATAAAATTATACATTTACTACATTTAAAAATTTAAACCAAACAAAACAAAAACTCTGATGCTGTTGCGAAAAGCACAATGAGACAAACGAAAATGCTTCCCAGCTAGAAAGGGGCTAAAACCTTTTCGAAGCTCATTACTTTTTAAAAATATATATAAAAATAGAATTATCATAGCAATGCATTGTTATTCATAAGCCTTCATGCTCACCAAGGGCACCTTCTCCCACAGAAACAGTGGTTCTCAGACAAGTGATCTTAACAGAGATTTCCAACTACCAGAAATCTGTATATACTGTTTTCATTGTACTATACTGATATCTCAAATTAACAATAATTGGAGTGCTTTATAAAGAAAGAAATGCAGTCTTGTGTTCACACCGTCCCTTCAGTTCAGATTTCAGGACACCAAGGCTGGAACCTACCGTCTTCTGTAAGCAAGTCTTTAATTCACCCTTCTTTCCCATGGAGTCCGTGCTTTTTCTCCTACTTCCCTTCTGTACGTGGAGTCTTTAGCAGACTTCTGAGCTTACTGCCACAGCTACTGCTCTTACCTTCTGTCAATAGTCATGCTGCAAGCAGTAGGGGAAATGAAGCTTTTGTGTTTGCCTGGCAGTTCACTCTGTGCTTTGCAGTGTTATCTCATCCTACTATCTAAATTATAACTGTTAAGTAAGAATGTGATTAAAATATGTAATTTTAAGTATTCTGGAAGGTATATTACATTGAGTTAAAATTAGTAATGCTGTATTTCTAAAATACCATCATTTAATGTAGATTCAATATAGGAACAATTATGATTGATCAAACATTAACATACTTTAAAATACTCGGTTTTCCAATCCCAGTGTTTATTAACATTTACAGCACATCTTGATTCAACTAACCACACTCCATGTGTTCAACAGACACATTGAGCTAGTGGCTGCCATTCTGAAAACACAGCTCTAGACAGTAGGTGCTGAAGATGCTGTCATGGAGCTATGCAAAATGCCTACTTAGGAGGTCCCAAGGTTATACTGCAGAGACATAATGAACCTCAAATTCAGATATACAAAGTTTAAGCATTCTTTTTGATAAATTAGCTAATTGTATGTGTATAAATGAGCTTGCACAAATTTGCATGAACCACTGATGAAAGAGGCCAGAAGATGGCATCAGATATTTGTGAACCATCATATGGATGCTGGGAATGGAACTTACTCTGTAAGAGCAGTAAGTGCTCCTCAGCAATGGGCCATCTCTCCAGTCTTACTTAGAGATACAACTTTTAACATTCAACAGCATTTAAAAACTGAAGATTTATCTATTTCGCCTTCAACTTAACCTGCATAATATTAACATTAGAAAATAATTATACTACTTCAGATAATAATCTAAAAAACAAAGTGACAGTGGATGAGTGTTCTCACTATCATGTTTTCAAAGGTGGGTTCATAAACTTGGTGAATCGGTAATTAAAGCATAAAGAACATCTCGTCATTTATGCACAGATAATGTAGCTATTTCAGTTGCATACTCTTCAGGAACTAGCAGTGTTGGCTAATAGTTTCATGAAAGTACTTTATATGTACTTGTATCTATCTGTACCATACACACTATATCCATGCAATCATACATTTCTAACTAAAGAAAAGTAAATGCCATCTCACATTATATAAAGCATGAAACCACTTAACAATAGATCTTGCCATCAGCCCAGAAAAATATAATCAGTAACATACAGACAAATGTGGCTGAAGCGGAACTGCCTTCATTTGCTAACAAAGCAGTACAGCTTATAAAAATATGGAAAACTTGAGAATCTGTATTTGTGAAAAGTTTAAAATCAGAAGATAAAAAAACAAACAAACAATAAACAAAAAAAAACCCCTGAGTTCAAGGCTCAGTCAGATTGGGAAGGACAGAGAAATCATGGTGAGAGATTCTGAGCAGTACTCTGAGGGAGGCTGACCAGGCATGGGTGGGAAGAGGGAAGTGGCATGGCTAGACCTCTTAAAGTATTATTTATATGTTCCCTGTTTATTAATTCAGAGAGGGAAGCAATTTTCATGAACAAGAAAACCAAAATGTTCCAATTATGTCAAATTTGTCAGGTCATAAGTTTCTTGGAAATAAATTACTGAAACAAATGAATTAGGTTTCTTCAATCTAAATGGTAATTCTCCATGACAGCACAGATTTACATCTGCTGCTCAACCCAAGGGGACATTCAAGCAACCAGCCTGGAAATTTTCATCAGGATTGCTGGAAATAGGAGGCCAGAGACTCCAAGCCCATAACCAGGCACATTTTCAGTTGCAAAGCACTATTCTGGTGAAGAATACAACAGAAACTGCAACTTTGAAGTATTGACTCCTGCATTACCATCTGAGGGCATGCCAGCCTTTGAGCGGCAGCTTCATCTCATTTTGTTAAGTTATAAGATGATACATCCAAATGGATCAGGGGAGGGGAACAGAGCCATTTTGAATGTGCACGGCATAGGTATTGGAGAGATTTAGAAGCTACAAGAAATAGTGAGGTATGTCAAAGATTCACAAACGGGGCAGGGAGAAGCTGCTCTATGACTAAATGGAGTGGAAGTCGGGATCCCTGGTCACTTGGCAGAAGTTGGTACCCAAAAGAAAGAAGTTCATGGGAAGAAGCTCTGCAAACAATCACCCAAGGAGAAGCACCTTGGTTTCTTCTCCCTTCCACCCACCCTTCAGGCTCCCATTGGTCCACTCTTGTTAGCCAATCTCAGCTGAAGACAACTGAAATATAGTCTGGGATATAAAGCTGCAAAGCCGAGGTCCCCATCCAACACATAGTGCAGGGAAGGATAAAGACAGTGCCTAAGGATAAGTAGGCACTGGGTGAACCCCACAGCACCTGTCGTTGCTCTAGAACTCACTTTCTGGTAGCCTGCTTTGGTGGGATGCTAACAACCTAGACCAAGAGAATAAAATGCATCATGCTTAGCTTCAATACAAAGTGGCACCAAAATGTCCCTCATTAGAAGGACTCCTCTCTCATTTGGTGGGGAATGGTGCTGGGCACTGAACCTGGGGTCTTGCATGTACTGGAAAACTGCTCTACCATGAAGCCACGAATTTTCAGATCTCTTCTTTTTTACTTTCTATTTCAGACAAGGTCTCCCTGCATCACCTTAGCTGGCCATGAACTTGCTCTGTAGCTCAGGCTAGTCTTGATTTTACAATCCTCCTGCTTTGGTCTCCCGATCAGCTGGACTTACAGGATATACTACTAGGTTTACCAGATTATACGTTTCTTTGGAGACTTGGACGAGAAATTTTTCTTCTGGTCCAAGCACTGAAAGTACTTGTCATCCCTTATTTAGAGGAATATTGGTGCTTTTGTCAGTGGATTCTGCAATCACTCTGGCTTGCCACATTCCATGCTCAGACGCAGCTGGACTATATCTCAGCTATGTCCTCCTTTTGTTTTGTTTTCATATTTGCTGGTATGTACTTGGCATCACTACAAACTGACTTAACTAGTTCATGGAATATGCAGGGAAGAAAAACACATATATATACACACACCTATACACTACAAGTAGTGTACACGTGTTGTTTGGAGCAGAGACTAATAACAACTGTGAAATAACATAAATCCAATGCATGAGCTTTACTATCATATAAAGTTAGTTCAATGTCTAATAACTCTACACGTGTCAGGGTGCAGTTATTTATTGTTTTTAATTTAGTTTGTAATATTATAAATATTTATACTTTGCTTTTTGAACTTATACAAAATAGACTTTTAATGTTTATGTAATCAAATTGGTAAGTCCTTTATGAGTTCTTGCACTGATTACATATACAGGGTGAGTTTACCACTCTGAAGATCAAATAAATAATAATTTATATCTCTTCATAATATTTTATAGCTTCGATAAATTAAAAAATACTTAGGAAAGAACAGTACTAACAGCAAATAGCCATAAGGAACTTGCTTTGTACCAGTCACTCCCTTAAATTACTATTGAGTAATACAATAACTCATTCACCCATCACAAGGATCCTAAGGTAGCAGCCACTAAAGTCATCTCCATTTTATTCAAGAATGAAAATAAAGCTGACAGAGATTGATAAACTCAACCAAAACCCCAGGACCAGCAAGTGCAAGAACAGACATTTGAATCTGGTATTTAGATTCTTTGTGTTCAAACATCCCCAAACCTTACCCTGATTGGATTTTGATGGTAAATTAATGCAAAAGGCCAAAGTGTTCTTTCATAAATCATGAACAAATTATTTAGCAACCTTACTGAACCACCTTTATTTCATAGAGTCAATGATTTGGCCTTTATTGCTTACACATCTTATTTTCGCTGGCATCGCATAGGTGTGAAATGACAGAGATGAAGCAGAGTTGTGATATCTCCATCGCACACTGCAGATACACTGTGATCTCCCTATCGCACACTGTAGATACACTGTGATCTCCCCATTGCACACTGCAGATACAGCAACCACAAAACCCAAGACGGCGAATCAAAATCAGGAGGCTTTGGGCCTGAGCCATCTGGATGGAAACCCAAGAATTAGGCTTTCCTGTGCCCCGCTAAAGCACAGGACCCTCAAACAAAGACACTCACAAGATCACTGAAAATTTCAGCTATATAACTGCTCTCATTAAGATTTCTCAAATTATAAGCTTGAGGAAGCTGAGCTGTGATTCACAATGGCAGTTGATGCGCACTTATCTTTGCCACTTAGAATTCAAAATCAGCTGGTCTGACAGCAATGACATAACCCCACTCAGAAGCACACATAGGGTAAAAGAAATAATAGAAGTGGGTGCCAAGGCTACTTTCATATTGTAGGACTCAGGGTAAACTTCTTTATTCTACTTTTTCTATGCTTTCCAAATGTGCACTTGTTATTACACAAGTAAGAATCATGATTAAAATCTTAAATTCCAGTTTCCTGCTCACATCCTTTATCTGTGAACGCATACAGTTCCATTCCTTGTAGAATCTCCATTGCCTACTTAGACTGAAGGAGTGAGAGGTGTTCAGTCTCAGCTGTAAAGTCTGACTTTTTATTTAAGTAGAAAATACATAGCCTTGGGTAACTGTGTAGCCAAACATTGAGTTTTAACCTGAGTAGAACTGTTCAAAATGGAGACTGGGCATATAATGCCAATGTTAGAATTTGAAGGGCAGTCTTCTAAGGCCAACCAAATGCTGCTTATCTTGCCTGTTCTATATCTGGTCCGCTTCTCTGTTCTTAAAAGGCACTCACATTGCATGAAATATAACCAGAGAAGGTTGTTGATCTGCCAATTCCCACAAATTACATGGGAATACCATGTCAACAGCATCCCTTGGTCCCTTCCAACCCAATGCTGTGGCTTTGGTTACCCCTCTTAATTAACCCTCTTAAAAGGCACTTTCCCTTTTAACACATAGTATAGTGTCTAGGCTAGACTGCTACCCAGGTTTCTGGACCTGTAGAGTGGTGGCGTTGTATAAGAACGGTAACATCAAGGAACCAAATTAAGAGTTAAAAACCTACCTTCACAGCAAGTCTTTCAGTTGGCCATCCAGTGCCAGAGAAGCCCAATATTCTGAAGGAAAAACCTAACTCAAATCATTAACAAACAACCATCAAACAATAAAACTCCCTAATATTGAGCTCTGTAACTCATATCTTTATTGGATCCTTTAATTCATCTCCCCAGAGAAGAACTAGTTCCTTCTTCACATGACAGCCCTTCAGATGTTCGATTTAATATCCTCAGATATTGAATTATGGCAATTTTCCTTATAATGTTTTGTTCTTCTGCCTGTGTACCTTTTTCCTGTTTTCATACTTATGCACCTGAGAATAGCTAGAACAAACCATCTGAGGCCTTCCAGGAAATCATCTGAAGTGCAAATCAGATGCCCAGACAGACAGCCACTGTATCTGTCAAATTTATCAAGTTGATGAGTCAGGGTACTAAAGACAAAAGAAGAGAGTGTAGAGGGTTGTGAATTGTTCTTTTCCATTTTTAATTCTTTAAAACAAAGCCCAAGAAAATAGAATCCTGAGGCCCATTATTCTTTACCTTATCTAACACAAAAATACATGCTGAACATATGGTTACAGATCTAGATTCTGCCCTGAAATTGTTGTATGCCTTGGTGGCACATCTATATCTGATGAAAACAGCAAAAGTCATAAAGCCAGTACAGCTTCTTGACAAAGAGCCAGCAAAGTTGAGTCACATGATAGCCACCATGCCACCTTTAGTTTTCATCACTCCCTGTTGCATATTTGGGTGACTTTTAATATTTGTACAATTTAGGGATATTGGTTTGATGGAAAATTTCTAATGAATAATTTATGCCTTCTCCCAGGAATGTTGCTTCTAAACTTTCCCAGGAAATTCCTGAACATACCCCACCCACTTTTACTTGAAGGTCTTCCTTACACCTTGGACATTGTGACACACATAAAGAAGCCAGAGGTCTCTTTATGAGGCTTTGAGATATTCTTGAAACATCTGTTCCTGTACTTACTCAGGAAAAAGATAATCAAAACAAAGTAAACTTTAAAAGGTCAACAAGATTCAGGGGGCTAAAGGAGTTGGCCACAGCTCAGATTACAAACCTCTTCCCACGTACACCCACGCAATTACATAGCATATACAGCAACAAAGCTAGGTTAGCGAAAATTACCTCTGCCCTATACAGATTCTTTGCCCATTCTTTGATGGGCAAAGAATGATGTAGAAAGATGATAAAAGAATGAGATGTCAGGGCCTCCCTTTCTTAGAAAAGTTTGCTCATGCAGGGCCACTATGGAGTCATATGACCAAAGAACAACAGAATGCCAGGATTAGACTTATAAACAAATTTTATAAAGATATAAATGTGAACATTATATTATGCCAGAATTTGGTTATAATTGCAACAGCTTTGTTCTGAGGATATTTCTTGGGTACTCTAACCATTAAGGGTTAATAACACACTGCTTGGGATATGACAATACGCCCAGCTGCCTTGAAGACTCTGTTTTGGTCTGGTGTCCTTGAAGCAACCAGAGCTTTGAACCAGAGAACAGGATGTCATATGCCTCTAGGTTTTTAAAAATTGGGTTATGGGGTTAATGAGTAACAATGATAACTCTGTTTATCAATGATGACAAAACTTGAGGGAAAATGATTGGCAATGACAACTCTGTTCTCTCATAGTTTACTAGTGATGAGTAAAAGATGAGCAGAAGGAAGGGAAACACATGTGCAAAAACAAAAATGATATGGTCTATGTCTTGGGACAACATGAATGTGTCTGTATAAACAAAGAAGCACTCTGGATGCTAGTCAGTCAGGCTGCAAGATTCTCTCAACCATCATGGCCTGGCTCTCTCCCTCCCTTGCCTACTCCTTACATCCCCTGCTGGGACCTGCTTCTCTGCTGAGGATGTGCTTGCTCTGTCCATCTCTCCAAAAATGAAACTAAGAAGGTCCCATGTTTAGTTCCTCCCATCGCTGCTCTTGCATTCACCTGTTTTTCAGACCCTGCCCCCATCCAGAGCTGGACTCTGGCACCATTGGGCTTGACATTTCTTAGCAATTCTTTATGTCTGAAAGATAGAATTTTAATTGACATAATTATAATATCTACTTGTCAGGTTTGTTTTAAGAAATGTGATGCATCAACACATCTAAGGCCTTGGTATTGTCTAGAAAATAGCAGTGTGTTTAATCTTATTCTTTAAAGAATACTTATGTGGATTGATATCGAGGTCTTCGATTTGGTTCCATTGGTCTTCCTGTCTGTTTTTACACCAATACCAGGCTGTTTTCAGGACTGTAGCTCCATAGTAAAGTTTGAAGACAGGGATTGTAATGTATCCAGAAGTTCCTTTATTGTACAGGATTGTTTCAGCTATCTGAGGTATTTTGTTTTTCCATATGAAGTTGAGTACCATTCTTTCGAGGTCTGTGAAGAATTTTGCTGGTATTTTGTTGGGCATTGCATTGAATCTGTACATTGCTTTTGGTAAGAGTGACATTTTTACTATGTTAATTCTACCTAGCCAAGACCATGGGAGATCTTTCCACTTTCTGGTGTCTTCTTCAGTTTCTTTCTTCAAAGATTTAAAGTTCTTGTCATACAGGTCTTCCACTTGTTTGATTAGAGTTACTCCAAGATATTTTATGTAATTTGTGAAGGGTGATGTTTTTCTGATTTCTTTCTTAGCCCATTTATTATCTGTTTAAAGGAGGGATACTGATATTCTTTAGTTAATATCATATCCTGCTACATTACTAAAGGTTTATGAGTTGTAGGAATTCCTTGGCAGAATTTTGGGGGTCACTTATGTGAACTACCATATCATCAGAAAATAGTGAGAGTTTGACTTCTTCTTTTCCAATTTTATCCCCCTGATCTCCCTTTGTTGTCTTATTGCTGTAGCTAGAACCTTTAATGCTATATTGAATAGATATGGAGAGAGAAGACAACCTTGTCTTGCACCTGACTTCAGTAGGATTGCTTGAGTTTCTCTCCATTTTGTTTGATGTTGGCTGTTGGTTTGCTGTATATTGCCTTTATTATGTTTAGGTATGTTCCTTGTATCCCTGCTCTCTCCAAGACCTTTATCATGAAGGGATATTATATTTTGTCAAAGGCCTTTTCATAATCTAATGAGATGATCTTGTGGGTTATTTTCTGTTTGTTTATATGATGGATTATATTGACAGATTTTCATATGTTTAATACATCCCTGAGTCTCTGGAATGAAGCCTACTTGATCATAGTGGATGATTTTTCTGATATGGATTTCCAGAATTTTATTGAGTATTTTTGCATCAATGTTCATGAGTGAGATTGGTCTGTAATTCTCTTTCTTAGTAATATCGTTGTGTGGTTTAGGTATCAGGTTAAGTGTAGCCTCATAAAAAGAGTTTGGCAATGTTCCTTCTGTCTCTATTGTGTAGAACAATTTGAGGAGTATTGGTATTAGTTCTTATTTAAAAGTCTTGTAGAATTCTGTGTTGAAACCATCTGGTCCTGGACTTTTTATGGGGGGAGAGACTTTTGATGATTATTTCCATTTCTTTAGCAGTTATAGGCTTATTTAACTTGCTTGTCTGCTCAAAGGAACCAAATCGAGGATTTGGATATCAATCAACATACCTACAAACACCTGATTTTTGACAAGGAAGCAAAAAATATAAAATGGAAAAAAGAAAGAATATTCAACCAGTGGCACTGGCATAACTGGATATCAACATGTAGAAGAGTGAAAATAGACCCATATTTATCACCATCCACAAAACTAAAGTTCAAATGGATCAAAGACCTCAACATAAAACCAACCACACTGAACCTCACAGAAGAGAACAAGGGAAGTACACTTGAATACATTGGCACAGGAGACGACTTTCTAAATATAACCACAATAGCAAAGACACTGAGTGCAACAATTAATAAATGGAACCTCCTGAAACTGAGAAGCTTCTGTAAAGCAAAGGACACAGTCAACAAGACAAAATGGCATCATACACAATGGGAAAAGATCTTTACCAACTCTCCATCAGACAGAGGGCTGATCTCTAAAATATACTAAGAACTTAAGAAATTGGTAATCAAAAGAACAAATAATCCAATAAAAAGTGGGGTACATACCTATACAGAGAACTCTCAACAGATGAATTTACATGGCTAAAAGACACTTATGGAAATGAGCAACATCCTTAGCCATCAGAGAAATGCAAATTAAAACAACTCTGAGATTCTATCTTTACCTGTCAGAATGGCCAAGATCAAATACACTGATGACAGTTTATGCTGGATAGGATGTGCGGGTAAAGGGAACACTCTTGCATTGCTGGTAGGAGTGCAAACTAGTACAGCTGCTTTGAGAATCAGTATAGTGATTTCTCAGAAAATTAGGAAACAACCTGCTTTAAGACCCATCAATACCACTTTTGGGTATATATCAAAGGATGCTCAATCATACAACAAGGACATGTGCTCAATTATGTTCATAGCAGCATTATTTGTCATAGTCAGAAACTGAAAACAACCTAAATGCCCCTCAACTGAAGAATGGATAAAGATGTGGTACATTTATACAATGAAGTACTACATAGTGGAAAAAAGTAATGACATCTTGAAATTTGTGTGCAAATGTTTGGGTCTAGAAAACATCACACTGAGTGAGGTAACCCAGACCCAGAAAGACAAATATCATACATACTCACTCATATGTGGCTTTTAGATATAAAGCAAAGAAAAATCAGCCTATCATTCATAATCCCAGAGAACCTAGACAACAAAGAGGACCCTGAGAGAGACATACATGGATCTAATTTACATAGGAAGTAGAAAACGACAAGCTCTCCTGAGTAAACTGGTAGCAGGGAGATCATGGGAGAGGGTAGAAGAGGTGGGGCAGAAGGGAGGGGAGCAGAGAAAAACATATAGCTCAATAAAAACAATATAAAAACAACAACAACAAAATAATAGGTTCTTCTGCAGCAGGCTTTCTTATTCTTTGTTTTTGCAATAAATTAATCTAAAATATTCAAGATAAAAAAATAAAAAAGAGCACTTCTGTGGAATCCAGTCTTACATCTCATCCTGCTGTGAGACCTCTTTATCCATAGCCTTTAAGATACCAGCCCACTTGGGTATGGTCTCTTGTACTATAAATGTAGACACAAAGCTTGTCCAGTCACTTGCTCTCTCTTTCAGCTGCTGGATTCAGTTTCTGTTCCATGTTTGTGCAGAGGACTATTGATCTGTGAATCTACCTCTAAATAAAGAACCCTTATTATACTCAATTCTGAGCTAGTATGGGACTACTTTAGTATGTTCACCTACATCATCCTTATTTCATATAACTTAGAACAGCTTTTCTCCTGTATACTACAGATCAAGTCTACAGAATGGGAGAAAACTTGTAATGCATATGTAGAATAAATAGGTGAAAGTTTCTGCTTATAAAATGTTGGTAATGAATTAACACCTAAAACCAATTTTACAAACTCAAAAGAATTAAGGAAAATAACCCATGCGTATCATAACTCTTGGCCTATAGGCTTGCAAACTATATACATAATAAGTAAATCATCTCTCTCTGAGGCTTCCCTCTCCTGCCCAGGTCTTACTCTGCCAGGTCCAGGATTTCATAACATTCTACTCTTCTCCATGTGTAGATGCTGAGGAATTTAATACACAGGAAATAATAATCCCCTATGTGCAAAGTAACACATTTACCTTCCAATTTTATGCTTCATTCTATTGTAAACTTAATTAAATAACTCAACCACAAAGAATTCTGGGATATTAAGCTCCCTTGTGGCAAGAACATCACTTTCTAAATTTGAGAGCCCGTGATTAACGCAATTGTTCACATATTATGCAGCACAATGAATATTGTGGGACAAATGAGGGAAAGGGGGCAAGAGGAGGGAAGAGGTGGGGTAAAGGAAAGAAAAGCAAGAGAAGAAAGGAAGGGAAACTGAGGGAAGGGAGGATGGATGGATGGGTGCGTGGGTGGATGGATGGATGGATAGATGAAAGATAATGCCAGTGCACCCTCTTGAGAACCAGACTATAATCTTTTCTTGACAAATGCCAAGTTCATAAATTTTAAGAGAAACACAACTATGGTATGAGTGACAGCAGACACAACTACACTGTGTTTGGTAATTAATGGCATAGATGGATGAAAACCAGTAGCAGACACTACTGCATTGAAGTATAGAGGCCCTGCATCCCCTCGAGTGATGCATTTCAAGTAGTTCTCAATTCCTTTAAGGAGAGAAACATGCATAACAGACACAAAGACAGAAGAAGAGCAGGTATAACCCAAGCTGCCCTTAGTCATACTGAGCTGGCAGCCAATAAAGAAAGCAAGGAGAGCCTATGTCTCCACCCGCTCCCTAAAAGGAGTCACTCAAGTATATGTGAGGATAAGCAGATAGGACTGCCAGGCTTACCAAGTAATAATTCATGCAATATGTAGGGCATTGATTTGAAAAAACTTCCCAAAGAATTTTAGTTCATGTAAGTTCAATATTTACTAGATTTATTAGATTCTAGGTGAGAATGCATTTAAGTATTTATTAAATAATTTTAAAATTAAAACACCTACATGTCAACACAAGTAATACAAATTTATGATAGTTTGTGGCTTTGAGCTTTTACATTTAAAATCTCCTTGCTGCCTGGATTCTTAGAAGACAGATGTGATGTCTACTTTCTGTGTTCAGTCTGCTGAGACATCTGTGTGCAGACCATGGAGAGTCACACTGTACACCTGTAGAAGGAGGATGAGTGTAATAACATCCTACTGTCATTACGCTGCCCTCTCAAAGCCTGTAAAAGAGAATGTGAGTTCCTGGAGCATATTTGAGAACAGTAATTCTACATCTAGGGACAAGCAAAATGACCAGAAAACCCCTACCCAACGGGAAAGACATATTCTTATTAACAGTTTCCACCATTTCAATCCAGCATCACCCATCATAGTGATGTTTCACAGGGTGCAGTACACACAGCAGTGGGAATACAGAAGCACCCACACTTAGACACAGCTCAGGGCTGCATCATGATATCTTTCTATTAGAAGGTGGATTCTAGGCCAGGTGGTGATGACACACAGGTTTAATCCCAGCACTAGGGAGGCAGTGGCAGGCAGATCTCTGAGTTCAAGGCTAGCCTGGCCTACAGAGTGAGATTTAGAACAAGGCACAAAGCTACGGAGAAACTATGTCTTAAAAAACCTTAAAAAAAAAAAGGAGGTGGAGACTGACCTAACAAACATGGCTTGTCTCAATTTAAATACAACTAATTCCACAGTTCCTATGTTGCATCCTAATATGAGATCCATGAGGTACAGATCGTCTCCTACTGAGTGATGGCTACAATTGCCAGGCTGTACAATGTTGGTTTCCGCATAATAATTTGCTGGTATTAGTGCATTTTTAAAGGATAATTGTCTTGATATGTAAGAAACTAAAGGATAAATGTCTTAAATAGAAGTGTGTGGTTAAGAACGCTGCTTACAAAAAACAATACTAATTGTAAGTCATCACAGTTCTCCAGGTGAAAAAGGGATAATCAAAATGGACAAGAAGTCTTTTCACCTGAGGCCAACAAAGCAATGACTCACGCTCTAGACCTGCTAGCTGAGCTCCTCTCTCATCAAATCTTTTTTTAGAGAAAACAGATGCAATGTGAGACCAGTCCCTCACTTATGAAGAAACAATTATGTAAAAATCTCTACAATGCCAAGTTGATGCCTGTTGCTCTGGTTTCCTTAGAGCCTGATAGCAGCATTGCTCCAACTGCAAGCACAGAAAGACCCATTCTTCCAGGTTCAGAAAAAGTGATTAGTAATATAAGCCTTTTACTTTGCTACCTCTCTCTCTCTCTCTCTCTCTCTCTCTCTCTCTCTCTCTCTCTCTCTCTCTCTCTCCTTTCTAGAGTAGGAGGCCAGGAAAAAGATTACAATATCTGGCACATATGAATAGTAAAGATTCCTCTTCTCAAATTACCATAGTGAGATGCTACAAGACTAAAATATTATTTATTTCTGTAAGTCTATGAAATCCTATATTCTGTATCTCCTTCTTAGAGGATTCCAAGGTACAACAACAACAAAAGACCAGGGGAAAGCAGAAACTGGGTAACTTCCTGAGTAATTTTTTTCTTCAACTTCATTCATGTTTCCCTGACTACTAATACTGTGAAATTCTGCCATTCACGTAATTCATCATGGCCAGGTAGAAAACTAAGTAGGCAAAGTCAATACACAATAAGGGAAACTAAAAATATGTGTATTTGCATGCACATGCATGTGTGTGTATACATATAAGCATGTGTAATTATCAAAGTGTGGTTCAGGCTCCCTTGGGGAACAGACAACACCTTTGCATAATTCCACAGCTTCAAAGCTACCGACCCTCTTCTTGGGGGTGTGTACAGTACACTTTTCCAAAGACTCCATGGTATGTGATGGTACCTGTACTTACATCTACAAGTACATGTGTCTGCAGGTCTTATATGTGCAATGTTTCTGCTTTGATGTCTAACTTGGGAGATAATAATGAATATTGTCCAAAATTCTCTAAGACATTCGTTGTTTTTAAGAATATAATGGTATCCCAAAAGATAAATATTTTAAAACTTTTTACTATTTAGTTTTTTTGTCTAACTGTCATATGTTAGGGTCATCTGGGAAAAGGACATTCTAGTGAGAAGACATCTCTGTCAGATTACCCCTACTCCAACTCCTCCTAGATCACCCCACCTTCCTAATTCATGTTTTCCTCTCTCTCAGTTAGTTATTTATGTTGGGAGTGTGCAGCTCACTATGGGCAGTGTCACCAAGACCACCTGGGTTGTGTAAGAAAGCATGCTAAGCAAGCCATACAAGAAAGCCAATACGCAGCATTCCTTCATGATCTCTGCATCAGTTCCTGCAAGGTATTCTTGCCCTAACTTCCAGGATGATGCATTATATCTTGTAAGTCAAATAAACTCTTTCCTCTCCAAGTTGCTTTTGGCCATGGTGTTTTATCACAGCAATATCAACTATGAACTTTAGACGGCACAATAGACCCAAGAGTTAGCATGTTCTCCCAGGGATAGATAGATATTATGCAAGGGCTGAGGCAAAATCAGGCTCCCTGTAGTGACCTTGTGAGTTTAAAAGGCTGTGCTCCCATGTACATTGGGCTGGGTTTTAAGATGCACCTTAATACCCAATGCTCAAGCACGATTAGATCTACAGATTCAAATTCTTATTATTTTCACTAGAATTTTGTCTAAAGGGAAATTTAGCCTAGAATGATTCTCTAAACACAGAGGCAAACAATGTATTGAAAATTACATGCTTTATTGCTGGTGGGAATGGAGAATTCTTATAATAAAAAAAAATGTCCCAGCTAAAAGAATCACATTGTCTTATTTATTCATTCTCAAGAATGATAGATAATCTATCAAATGCCCTTTTACCCAAAACGTATAGTAAACCCAAGATTGCATTTCTATAGCCCAATAAAGTGAAAAGAACATCAGCCTTGGAATTTGCAAGACCTAGACCTGACCATTTTCTAGCTGAATAAATTTCACAAGGCTCTACCATCTCAGAGAATTAATTCTCCAGTCTCTTAAATGAAGATTTAAAAGATATGCAAGTCAAATAAATTAAGTTATACCCTCCAAAAAACAAACATAAAGCTTAGGGAAAATGGTAGATACTGCATAAAGGGTGGACTTTAACTTTTTCAGTATTTTAGAAATTTAAAAAGTTAGGGTTATAAACTCTAATATTAAGGCATTTATAGCCGTACAGAGTATTTCCCCCCACCAAAAAAAAAACAAACCTGTGGTTCTCACATCTGGGAGACTAGAGCTGGAGGATTGCTACCAGTTCAATGTCAGTTTGGACTAGGGTTGCCAGAATTATAAAACAAACTCTGCCTAAAGACAACAACAAAGTCACCATATTAAGCAGGAGACACAATGAAGGGATTATGGGGCACTGTGCACAGAGTGACTTCATGCTTTCAGTTCACAGGAACCTTTCCTACACTTACGGACACATCTCCAGTTCTCGTTTATTGAGTGCTACAATGCATTAGCAGACAACAGGAATACTGAAAGAACTAAAGAGAGTCCCCTTCTGCCCTACAATGCCAAGAACCCTAAATTAAGCTGCAGTGCAGAGGAATTAAATGGTCCTTACTGGGCACCAGGGGGGTAGAACAGAAGCAAACATTCATTAAGTCGGCTTGTCTTCTGAGAAACAACCTAGGAGAGCTGCCCCTAAAGACCTCCAGCTCACCATCCTTGCTCTCGTGTTCTCCTGCTCTGTAACAACAAGAAGAGGGGAGACAGATGATGTGTTTGGGTATGCAGAATTTCATCCCCATCTGCTTTAACTCACGAAAAACACTTGACTGCAACAAGTTTACTCATATGTATATTACATTTTAAAAGTATAAGGTCACTGAGAGAGCATTAGTTTTTACATATTTGGTATGTTTGAATCCATTGTAGTCACTGTTTTCCTGGTGCTAGGATTGTGGCAGCTCAGAGGACTGTAGTCCCTTCAAGTTGACAACTGTGTCTTTTTTAGATGACCCCATGTAGTCTTGATAGCTTCCCGGTTAAAGTATAGCAGGAAAAAAAGAGAGTGAATCTTATCTCATACATATCCTTCTACACATGAGGTAAGTTATTTCTCTGAGGAGTCCAGATATTAAAACATTTTTTAGCAGGAAATGGTTCCTTTTTGAAGGGAATGAACTGTTGTACAGTTATCATTGCCTCTGGATTCTCTAATAGACTGGAGTCATTCTATATGTGGCCATAGTCATGGAGTTTCCCTGTCCACCTCTTAGTGATTCATTTCTACTTAGCATATTCCCTGGAATCTTCCATTTAACAACACCATCCCTAAGAGAATGTCTCAGGGAAGCTTCAGCTCCTATCATGATACACTGCTCCTTCTCTGGCAGATAATTCTTGTAGGTAACTCTGAGTCAGGGAATGTGGCAACAAGAGAAAAGATCCTCTTTTAGTCTGGAAGGCTGGTTTCTGAGGAGGGAACTGAGCAATCAACACTCAGCCTTTCTGGACACGTTCCCTGTGTGCTACTCTCTTGGGCATGCATCCCAATTCCATCACTGCTTCACTGAGCAGATGGAGCTGCTCTCTCACGACTTCTACATAAATAAAATGGCCATTATGTAAAGATGTGGGCGTGACTCCAATGTGCAAGGGCATCTGTACATTGTGGCCAAATAACCACCAGATCTGTTTTCTTTAAGCCCTTCAGGTTTCAGACTGAGTTTTCTGGTCCCTTGCAAGTGAGAATTACAAAATGCCCTTTTCTGAATTCTCCAAAACAACCAAGAAAAACATCAGTTTCCAACTTGAAAGGATAGCATCCAAATTCCCAGGCTTCAAGGTCGATGGTATGTAACCACAAGAATAAAAATCCACAGTAATTATTAGTATATCTGTGTCAGTTCAATGAATAATCATACTTCATCTCCCCTTAGAACTACTCTATGGGAAGACAACAATCTTATTCTTATGATGAGGATTCTGAGAGTTCGTGAAGCTGTGCTCCATATCGCATTAATAGACAATTTGTGTGTAGGCCCACCTGACTCCTAGGAAACAGCAAGCACAAATCCTTTGTCCAGGTGGAGTAAGACAGAGAAGGGCATCTAACCTGGCCACTAGTGTCAGTAAGAGGGCTTATGCATCAATTTTATTAACTCTAGCAGGACCCTCCTATGAACGGACTCTTGCAAAGTGGGAGGATTCAGGTGCAGTGATGTCAAGGTCACCTGTATAGAAGACACTGATGACATGCTCCTAGCTTCAGTATATTATACACATGGATCTTTGGGGAAACAATGCAGCAAAAGTTCTTTAATGCTGGGTTCTGCAATTATTTTACACATCACAGATCCAAAGTTAGCCTAAGATTTTAATGCAAGGGTTTATTAAGTAGCCCCACAGTCTGCTCTGCCAGTGGCATATTCATGCCTAATAGGCTATTTAAATGCAGCAAGGTCTATTTTTGAAACATCTTTCATCATTCAAGTGTGGTATACTGTGGGGTTTCTAACCCTCAGTAATGTTTCAGCACTGATTACTTCTCCTGGTGGGAACATTAAATATAAATATACACATAGCTTTGGTGACAAGATGATTCAACTTACATAATCCATAAACCAGAGGACAGTGAGTTGGAGCTCTACTAAGAATTTTTTCCCACATATCTTGTCCTTGCAACGAGACGGTTTCCTTGCATGACTCACGAATGCATGTTTCATTTCTTTTACTATTTCATATTATATAATATAAATTATAGATTACATAAAATATTATATCACCTATAATGACATGATGAATTAAATGACACATAAACAATAGCTGCATGAAATTACGCTGGGGCTAAAACATGTTTGGTATTTCTAAATATTTTAAAAGGTTGTTAGCATCCCCAAATTGTTTAAATGTGGAATTTTCCAGCACTCCCATAAATAGAAACAGCAGTAGGATACTCACACACACTCACTACTAACTCCCAGATTCCCAACCTTTCACCATTCCTACATCACACATTCATTTTATTCTCATCAACATTATTACTTTTCTATTTATATTCATTTTTTAGACAAAGTAGGCTAGGCTGACCCTGAACGTGCAAATTACATATCTCATCTTTCAGGAGGCCAGGAATATAACACACAGTTGGCCTCTTTGACCCACGTTTTCTGAACTGAGTCACATTAGAATTTCAGTGGTGTCTGAAATTTCATTATTTTAAGAGTAGAATATGAAATGGCAATGATTTTTCAGATGCTTGCATCATAGAGAATCTCAAGTCTGATTCATTTCAAAACTACTCTAGCTAGTGCTTATGCTTGCCACAAACTAGGATATGGACATGCTAATTGCCAGGGAATCAGCTCTAAGCACCATGAGCTAATCATCACTCTTACAGAAACCACATTTTGTGAAAATAGAAAGTGGAGCTAAGAGGAGGTATCTGAAGCTAAAGCAGTGAATAAAAGGGAAGCAGGAGGCTCCAGCCAGGAACAGAAATAGACGCACACAGTCCAATCCTACTACACCAAAGACAAGAAGTAATGGGCCCTTGTTTGGGATTTTATCTTATTTTCAGCTGACCCACTGTTAGATTCCGTGCTAAGCATTTCGTACATCTTCTCTTTAATCTTCAACAAGACAAATCCTTTTGTTTTTCACATGTCAACTGAAGAAAGGGAGACTTGGAAAGATTACGTGGCTTTCTAAGAACCTAGGGGAGAAGCCAAGTCCTCTGCCTGAAAAATCCAAATTCTTGCCTTGACAAGCTTTGGTCCCAAGTAATGCAGACTAAAGAGCGCGCGCGCGCACACACACACACACACACACACACACACACACACACACACAAACACACACACACACACACACACACACAATCTACTGACTCTCTCGAGTAATGTGTGATATCTGGCTAAACCCTGGTTTTCCAGGCAGAGCAAATAGCTGAAGTCATGCCAGCTCCACACCCTGTACTTCAGGTCCAGTTAACCTTGAATGCCATTGTTTCCCAAGGCAGGTGAGACAGAAGGTTCAGTCATTGTCACTGTCTAGTACCAACAGCAACAACTCTTGACATCTAACCAGAAGCACTTCAGAGACTGTCAGCCTAAATTTCCTGAATTTTCAGTAGTGTTTAAGTCTGGGTAAGAAAAGACCTTCTAATATTTAAATAACACTGTGCTAAAATCAGCTGACAGGGGATTTGGAGAGATTTTTGACAGTTAACTAATGAAAGCTTGCAGCTGAGAAAGCCCTACATTATAACCTTAAATATCTGCTGGAGGCTGAGCAATGAAAAACGAGGTCCTCTGAACTTGATTCTTAGAAGAAAATATTTAATTAGCAGATGTCTGGAATGAGGAAACAGACCCTCAAATAGCACAAAACAGTCCTCTACGGATGACCCAGCTTTGGTGAACCAAGCATCTGCCATGTGTGTGAACAGCTTTCTACAGGAAAACCTTTGCAGTCACTGTGACAGCCACCTGGGCTCCTCCTCCCAGTCCGATGACTCTCACTGTAATAATTAGGTCTCTGTAGGTAGATAATGATCTAAGATTCTCATATTTAAATCTATGAACCACAAAATAAACAGTCCTCTACAACCCCTAACTTTAATTATGAGGTTGCTCATCATTTTCAATATTTTAAACATGTATTTAATATATAAAAAGTTGAAGATGTCCAGATGCATGTATGCATTTTCATTCCTCGGTGTTTTCTCTCTGAATGAACTGATCTAAGTCAATAAAAGAAACCGTGATTTTTCTT
>PVIU01009069.1:22430-78698 GCA_004026605.1 Ondatra zibethicus | reverse complement strand
CTTTGCACAAGATAGCTAAAAGATGTCTAGAAATAAGTTTACCAAAATAATACAATGTAATTAGAATACATTTCTAAAAGATACAATTAAAGACGCAGACAGATTACATTTGTGCATAGGACCAGAAAAACTTAGTATGACAAAGATGTCATTTCTCTTCCCCAAAGTTTATAGATTTCAGTAACTGGGACAATCAGCTAACCATTGGGCCTCTATTACATGTGCATAATAAAGCCAGTGTGGATTGAAGACCTAATATGAAAGCAAAATTTTAAGACTTTTAGAAGAAAATAAAGAAGAAATCTTTACCTCATGGTAGGAAAGGGTTCTCAAGACAGGTTTAAAAACAAACAAAAGCCTCACAAAAAAATAACTAATGGATTATAAACAGTGAAGACTCTTGTACATCAAAACGTCATTTGAAACTATAATTTAAAAGTATAAGGGGGAAAGTCACAGACTTGGAAACATTTGAAAAAACATGTAACTGACAGAGAACTAAATAATAAAAAAACTAAATTCAGTAAAAATGAACAATATGCAATAATAGACATCATAGTGAAGGAGATATGGATGCCTAGCAAATGAAGAGGAAGACGGTGAGCTTTGTTAGACTCCGAGAAAACTAAGATAAAATTGTAGTAGAAACCACTTTTTATTAAAAATGCTGAGACTGTGTTGATGGGAATGGGAAAGATAAGAAGTCTGTGCAGTGACAGGTGGGAGTGCATGCAGGGGCAATCACTCTTGATGACCTCACTCAACTAAGGTGCAGGGACTTAAGCTGAGCATGGTAGAGGACCTATAGTTCCCAGCACTTTGCCAGTTTAGGCAGGAGGATGGAGAAGTGGTGGCCAGCCTGACCCACATAGCGAGTTCAAGGCCAGCCTGGATTAAAACACAACCACCATCACCAACAATGAAAACACAGGTTCTCTTATGCCACTCACACATTTACTTCTAGAGTAACAGTTCTCAAATATGGCAGATGTCCTCGTTAGCTTATTGCTTATTGCTTAGTTAGCTTGACACAGCCCTGAGTCATCCAAGAAAAGTCTCACTTGAGGAATTTCTTAGCAAGAAATAGCCTGTGGGCATATCTGTGATTAATTGGCTTGATTAGTAACCAGTATCGGAATGGTTACTGGTTTGGAGAGCTTAGTCCTGTTGAAATGGTTTTCAAGAGAGGTTGGGAAAGATTCTAGGTGCTAAAAGAACTGTCCTTGTTCTCAGGGAGTGAAACGTGGTAAATAGTGATCAGAAAAACAATGGGGTATAAACAAAGTAAGAAAGAAACAGAGCAGGATCTCAGACTGCTTTCAGCTTCCTATGTATAACAAGGCCACATTTTGGACAAGACATGGAAAACTGTTATGCAAAGCACTGTAGAACAACCAGACAGATAGTTGAGGACAAGTCGCAATGGAGGGTGGAACAATGGAATGTCTCCCACTATAATTCCATGCTAGAAATTAGCACCCAGCCCCAGGCCAAATAAAGCTGCTGTAACATGGCTAAAAATTCCTGTGGCCCTTCTGGCACTAGCAGGTAGGATACAGGGGAGGCGTGGCTGCAGTAACTGGAAAGTGAAGGGGATACCGTGGAAGAAGAGGTCTCAGAGTATGGGGTGACCTGTTCTGTGTATGCATTGCGTATGCCATTGACTGGCTATATTTTTTGGAGTAACTTAAGCAAGGATAACCTAAAAATTTCAAAGTATTTTCTCTACAAAAACTTTATCAGCTATTTAAAAAAAAATCTGCTGAGTTTTTATACTAAGTTTATAATATTGAGCTGCACTTGAATTTCATATTCTTAGAAAACATCTCCCTAGTACACGCACTCCACACACGCTGCAGCACCCTTCATTCTCATCTTTCCCCTCATCTGTTGGTTCTGGATCATTTTTCTGAGCCTGTTGACTTCCCATAGCACTTCCTTCCTGCTCACTTATGCCCCAGGCCCATTCTGCAGTAGGGTCCTTTCCGTCCTTCTTTCGTTCACCTGCTTTCTGCTCAGGTGGTTATTTAGCTTTGGCTGTCACATTTCACTGAATTTTTTCCCCAGTATCTTCAATAGACCTGGGGCAGCTAACTTATAAAAAGAAAGGGCTTGTTTAGTTTATGGTTAGGGAAACTCTAAGGAAGACCAAGCAGCCTTATTGCTTTGGGTATCTAATAAGGGAACCAGATGTCAGTAATGCAGATCTGATGCCAATGCAAGCTATTCAAAAGAAGAGACACAGCCAGAGGGGTTGGTTGGTCCTTGAAGGGAGCAGATACATAACTGTATACATAAACATAAATAAAGTTTATTAAGTCAAAGGGCCACAAGGTCATGATGTGGGAGGGAGAACCTTGGACAGAAAATGCTATCATTCCGCAGGTCCCACTCACCTTTTCTTAAGACAGGGTCTTTCAGTGGCCTAGACTTGAGCAGGCAGGTTAGGCAGACTGGCCAGTGTGCTCGGGAATTCAGGAATTCACCTGTCTCCACCTTCCCGGCACTGGGATTTTAAGTGCTCATTAGCATAGTGGGCTTGTTCATGTGACCTCTGGGGTCAACTTGGGGACCTATGCCTGCCATTTTACTGACTGAGACAGCTCTCCACCCAAATGCCTTCATAGAAAATGTTGCTCAAACAATGATGCCAAAATTTTGTGGCTAGATCACACACCTCTGATGACTTTAAATTACCCAAGAAGACTGCATTATTTATCTTTATCTCTCTGTCCATCTACCTACTTTACTGCCCAAATACCCACCTCAGCCAAGTTTGTTCATAATGAGAATTAAATAAATATTTGCTTACATGAATGAATGGTGCTTCCTTCTTTCACAATCCCAGAGTTCATTTTTTTTAAAGTATGTGAGACTTATGATCCATAATGTCATTCACTTGTCTCTCTATTATAATATCTCTTCTCTAAAATATTGCTGATAAAATTGTCCTGCTGTAAGATTAGCAACATGCCTGTGCTTTCTTGGAGTGTCCAGCCAAATCCTTCTCTGATCATCCATTACTGCTGGAATCCCATTGCCTCTCTCATCAGGCTTCTTTCTACATGGATTATCCAGTTCATGCTGGGAATATTTCAGGACTTCAGACTGTTCACTGTTTAAAGTTCCTCAGGTACCTGCAACATCTGTAAGCTAAAACACTCCTGGGTTACAGGTTTTAACTTCATTGAAAACTGACTGCACATTTTTATCATTAAGCATGAGCATCAGGTGACTTTCCAATTTCTGTTGAAGGCATGGTTCTGATTAGGCTAAAGCCTTTCAGTCTACACAATTAGCGTTTCATAGCACACTAGGGAACATTTATTAATTTCCATTTTACTTGTCTTTTGAAGGTTATGAGGGTTACAGGTTCTAAGTTAGAGTTATTGAAACTTTAAAAGGTGTAAATAGGTAAATATTATGGCCCTTAGAAAAGTGAGAAATTTTCCCCTTTAAGTGTGTGATTAATATTACTAATAAAAATGTCATCAGCCTTTCCCACCATGGTAACACAGGTAGAAACGATGGTGTGTGTGTGTGTGGTTTTCTTTCTACCTCTAATAGGACCTTTTGAGAGACTGCTTAATAAAAGACAACTACCTTATCTTAGAAGTTCTTGGTTTTAACAATGATCCTACAAGAAAGTAGAATCTTCCTATGATTTGGTAAAGACTTGTCTTACATTAAAAATCTGTCATTTGTTTAGTTGTTTAGGTGAGACTTTGAGACACAGGTTTTTTTGGGTCTTTGTTTCATCCAATTGAACAACAACAAAAAAATAACCACTTCTATTAAGGGTTCAATCTTGGGAACACTGGAAAGCATATTCTTCTGTGGAGAGATCATGCCTCTATTTTAATTTAGTTTTATTTACACACTATTATGTAACTTAAGAAACTATTTCATTACAATATTAGTCAGGATTAGACAGACAGTAAAATATTTAACTTTGATACATAGAAAGCAATAGCTTTTAAACAGCTTTGTTGAGATAATGTAGTTTACCCACTTAGAGTACAGGACACAGTGCAATCAGCCTTACAACCTAATTTGAAAACATTTTTATCACCCCAAAGAGAGATCCCATGTTCATGAGCAGCCACTCCCAATTTTCTTCCTACTGCACCAGCCCTGCGCCTCACAAATCCACTTTTTGCCCCACAGATTAAGCAGTGTTTAAAAGCTTTATTTACTTATTTCTTTACTTTTTTTGGTGTTCTGAGATAAGGTCTTGCTACATAACTTAGGCTGGCTGGGAACTCACAGTCCTTTTGCTTTACTCTGCTAAGTGCTTAGATTACAGGCCTGTGCCAGCATGCATGGCACTTTAATACAAATTTTAATTTTTTAAAGGTTTGGTGATTTATGGCCTTGTTAGAATGAGTACATTCAATACCATAGTCAGATTATGGCATTTAGAAAACTTGACGGGATTTTTACCTTTAAAATGAAGCACCTGGTTGAAAACGCTGAGGTTCGTTGATCAGCTTACAGGAGTGCTATTGCCTGTGCAGCCCCTCTCTTTGTTACTTTCCTACTTATACCGATAATGCTGGACTGTTACATTAGGAAGATGCCAGAAGTTTGAACATTTATCATGAACCACACTCAAAGGCTCAAAGCAGAGCATCTCAGGCAACTGGATCACTCCTACTTTCTATTCAGATTCCCTCACCAATGTGGGACAGGGTGGGAGGGAGGAAAAGAGAGAGAGAAAGATATAGGTCATTGTCATTACACAAAGTGAGTCCGCATTGTGCATAAGTGGTACATGTTCAGTACAAATATATTGCTATGTATACAATAAACATACCATATGTTTTTATTTCATGTACATAAGATTTATTTCTAGAAAACACCTAAAGCCACAGACATTCGCCAGGGGGTCTAGACATTAGCCCTATACATAGAAAGCAGAAGTCTGTAGACTAGTGCTCTAGGAATGTGCTTAATTCTTCTGCTTTTACTCATGGCGTTATTTGAAGAGATGGGGGTCATTTATCTATTCACTCATTCATTCAACAAATGTTTATTGATTAATGACAATGTAAAGGCCTGTTATAAGGCCCAAGGAAAAGCTCAGAGCTGTCTTATAGCTGCTTTGGGAAGTGTCTCCCAACTCCAGCACATGAAAGGGTGGGTTGTCTTCTTACAAGAGAAAAAAGCTTAAAGAGTCACACATCTTCTCCTTTTTTTCTTGAAAAACTGCAGACTACATTTTGCAGGAAAATTCAGCATAATTGCTATATACCCATCTTTTTAGGTGAATTAGGCCTTAACTGACAGATAAGTCATTTTGTTCTAAAATTCAACAAACACTCAGAAAATCTTATTCCACACAATGTTTTGGCTATGTTGCTTGCCATTTATAGTTGGCGGCCTTAAGCAAGAAAAAAATTGTAAGGTTAGGGAAAAATATTAATGCAAGTTGATAACAAAGCTGAATTCTGTAAATCTATAGCAGCTTACAGCAATCACAAAAGCATGCAAAAGTCTTTCATCTATTCAAAAATATTCAGTGCACAGAATGTCTGCTAAGGTGCATGACAAGTCAGAGTTAAATATATATTAATAAATGAATTAGCTTCATAAATAATAGCCATAATGACATTTTAGGAGACAATAAGTCTGAGGATTGTCAGAAAACGGTTGATGTATGAGCTTCACGTCTCAGTGATTCTTCAAAATGAATAGATAGTTCAGACCCGCGACCAGCCTATTTCCTTGAATAATTTACTTGTTGTCAATTTGTACAGCCACATTACACATGCAAATTGTGCTGCCTGTGCAAACACCACTTGGAGATGATAAAAACAAATTTACGAAGGCTATAGAAGGAGGATTTATTTCACTTTCTCACCCAGGTCAAGCAATACATGTATCTGACGATTGTGTGTACCCAATTTTGTTGTAATTATATCAGCAAATTATTCCTTATAATCTTATTATTTTTAGCAGTCTCCTTGTGCTTGGGATAATTAGCTTTCTTCACTCAGTGTAAAAACAATTCAACTTGCCAGCCAGGCAGGGCATAGCTCCATTATCTGTTTTGGGTTTAAATTTATTCCCTATATTCTTGGACACTTTGTGTAAATTAAAAATTTCATAGTCCCTAATACTGTACACGCTGTTCATTCAGTGATGAATTAAGGCCCCTAAACCTCTCCGTTTGCTATTAGATATCTCACCCACTTTATATGTTAATCTGTGCTAATGAATTCCACAACCCCTAGCCACAGCAAGATGACTAAAATTATTACCACTTACAGAGATATGCCTTTTTCATTTAAAGTTCAATTCAAATTGCTCCCATAAACAGTCTGCCACACAAAGATACCTCCTATAAAGGAGAGTTACTTACCTATAAGTAGAGTTCTCTGAAGGTAGTATTATCTTCAGATACACACTCCTAGGTCACGTGCCCTCAGGTCTGTGGCACGGTGGGGAGAGGATTCAGGCTGATGGGAAGGTCTTTCTTTCCTTGGGGCTCTTCATTAGCTCTGTGGCCTGTGTTCCTGAGGGTTATTGGTGCCACACCCCTTCACCTAGCCAATCCTGTTTTGAGTAGGACAGGCCCTGTGTTGATGACTAAAGAAGAAGGGCTGGTTGTCTTGAGTAACTGCTTATGCGCAAGATGTTCACTTACCACCTTAAAGAAGTTACCTGCAAAATTGTGTGCCCTGTCACTGAAAGATGAATCTGGGAGCTTTTAACATACAGAATGGCATATTAGCCTCTATCTTGCTTTTATACGAATAGCGTTTATTGTGGAAGTAATGCATCCTCCTGTGGAAGAATTAAAATACACAAACACAAAGTAGATAAGAATCACACTTGTTCCCACCACAGTGCTGCCACAACTGCTGCCTGGTATCTATTTTTATAGACTTTTTTCTACTTAAGAATCTTAAGAGACTGTTATTGTGACTTATACCAGTAATTCCAGCACCCCGGAGGCTAAGACAGGAGGATCACTGAAAGTTCAAGGCTAGCCTGGGCTATGCAGTGAGTTCCAGGTCAACTTGGGCTGTCCCATTTGTCTCTGTGACTTTGCCTACTTTCAGAATGGCGGCTGTGCCTCTCTGTACAGTTGGGTGATTCTTTGAGTCCATTGTGCTGAGCCCTTAGCTCCATTCACTCCTTCTTCCCTGGCAGAACATTCAAGACCATTTTCATGTTACTTTGGCGCCTGTGTACTTGAGGCACAATCCAACGGTAAGGTCTTTGTGCCGGCCCTCATCAGATACTCTGTAGACAGAGGGCTGTTGGTACAGACGGCACGTCACACTTGCTGTTGACTTTCTGTGATTCTCAGATTGTCATGTGGCTTTATAGATAAGAACATCTAGGGTCAAGGGGCTGATGTAATGTGCCTAGAGAAAAGAATTAGTGCCTGGATCTTTGCAAATTCTGATGGGAACACTCTTTATTTTAATTCTTGTTCTTAATTGTCACTTGAGACTTTGGCACAAGGGGTAGAGGGGATACTTAGTGGGTTTTTAGTATTTCTCTTTAAAGCAAGATCATTTCTCAAGCTGAGTCTTTGGAAACCTTTTTGGTTAGAAATTCAGAGCCTCATACATTATTTTACTTAGAAGCACTTTAATTATTTATTGTCTTGAGAAGGTGATTTACATAAAGCAAATATTTCACTTCAGGAGAGTTTATAATACTCTACCTTTTATAGTATCCTCTACTTAGAAGTCAAAACAACTCCTTGGGAATGAGATTTTTAAAACATTTCTGTCCATGGTTAAGACAATGTCCGCCCCAGATTAACTTCACTGAAGATCAAGCTTGAGAGCAGCATTATGAGAACATGCCCCAGACTTCCTGAATCTTCTCCTCATGCCTCAGGGCCACTCATGGTGCTCTGTACCCGCACAATGAGATGGAAACACAGATGGTAGATTACAGCCTGGGAGGAGCATCCAATTAGAGGAACTGTTTAATACGCCATCTTCAACTATGAAACCATCATGCAGATGATAGACGGAGCAGCTGCAATTAACCTGAGTTAATATTTGGCAGAGCCAGATAGGCAACTCTTAACACATAATCTCCCCCAAACTGTGATATGCTTTTAAGGAAGGATTAGATGTACTTCACTGTAGCATCTTCTCTGGAACACAGTGTGTCTGTCTCATTGTTTCATTTCCACTTATGAATCCCAAGTGTTTGATTCTCTCTCAAAAAACTAAGCTCAGAAGAATGTAAAGTAGGCAAGGTAGGCTTTCCGTACACCAACTACCCTCAGGTCTGTCTCCTTATCTCTCTTTCCAGTCAACCCTGCCTCTTCTTGAGTGCCCTGTGGCCTATTACTCTTCCATTACTTCATGAAAACCACTTTTGTGAAACAAGTTGGTCATTCAAACACATTCTCATACCTTTGCCTAATAAATCTTAGTATGCTTTCATCCCCAGAAATAGTTTCATTTTGACAAAGATTAATCCTAGAGCCAGTGTTTGTGAACTAGGATAATGTTCATAATGACCATCAAATGGCATGACTTAGCCCAAAGTTCTCAAACATCAGGGACATTATAGAAGTGTTGAAGGGCAAGTGGAAGATTGGGTTCTTTTCTTGGTCTATGTTACAACTTACACTTTGGCCTGGTCTACTCATATAGAAAATGGGATAGCCAAAAAGCTCTCTCATAAAGTTGCTATGAGGATTAAATCAGTGCGTGATGTAGGAAGTCCTTCTGTATATGTGTTGCTTTTATTGGTTAATGAATAAAGAATATACCTTGGCCTGTGATAGGGTAGAGTAGAGCTAGGCGCGGCGGAGGGGGGGAACTAAACTGAATGCTGGGGTAAAGAAGACAGAGTCAGTGGGGCACCATGTAGCCGACAGAGAGGAAAGACGCAAGCTTCCAGCTGGAGCCTTGCCAGTAGTCCACGAGCCTTGTGATAAAATATAAAATAATGGAAATGGGTTAATTCTAGATGTAAGAGCTAGCTAGCAGTGTGCTTAAGCTATTGGCCAAACAGTATTGCAAATAATATAGTTTCTGTGTGGTTATGTGTAGTAAGCAGCCTCCTTACTACAAGTGTGTTATATGCTTGTAAGTATAAACACACTTAGAGTAGTGCAGTGGAGCTCAGTTCTTTGTAGTCTTCTTCCCCTTGTACTTCCTCCTCATTCTTTAAGGGAGATGGTGTGGTATGGAGTTTAGGAACCAGGTATTCTTTGATGTGGGATGACCTTGTCATTCTGTATACTGCAAATATGTGTTGCTTTTATTGGTTGATGAATAAAGCTGTTTCGTCCAGGCAGAATGTAGCTAGGTGGGAAATCCAAACAAAGATACAGAGAGAAGAAAGGTGGGTTAAGGGAGATGCCATGTAGCCACCAAAGGAGTAACATGCCAGGGCATTACCGGTAAGCCACAGTCACATGGTGAAACACAGATTAATAGGAATGGGTTAATTTATAGGTAGAGCTAGCCAGTATGAACCATTGGCCAAACAATTGTAATTGATATTGAGATTCTGAGTGGCTATTTCATAAGCAGCTGTGGGGACTGGCGGGACAGAGAAAAACCTTCAGCTACAATTTTGGGCATAGGTCTGGACCACATGATGGTAAGCACATAATCTTTATGAACTTTCATTTCTTTTAGGGTAAAAAAGAGATGGTTGAAATATGTCATGTTTTGCTGTGAAAGTTAAGAAGATGGTGTCTGCTTAGTAATGTGCTATATACCCAGTGGGAACATATTAATGAATTATGGTTATCAATTCCAATAAAGGCAAAATACAGATATTTAGGGTCAAAGGTACAATTTTCTAAATACAAAATTGTTTCTGACAATGACATAACCAAATATAGGTGTTAGCTTGTTGACATTTAAATAGTTAAGTTCCTAGGTTTCTGAGCCATGATGCCATTTCCTTTACACAAATGTTTTCCTGCAATTCAAAGCAAATAGACAAATAAAAACTACAATGGTATTATTTAGAAAAAGTGTTCTAGGAATGATTTAACAAGATGCTAGTAAATGAACTATCACAATAAAGAAAAGTTGAGTATTTGAAGTAGATTCTAGAAGAATTCAGTAAACAAAAAAGTTGTAAAAGATATTACACAAATTCTGTCATTAATCACAATTATAGATAATTTCATTTTTATGTGTGTATAACTTATTTTAAAAATTATTTCTTATGCCAGGCCATGGTGGTACACACCTGTAATCTCAACACTTGGGAGGTAGAGGTAGGCAGATCTCTGTGCGTTTGAGGCCTACAAAGTGAGTTCCAGGAAAGCTAAAGCTGTTACACAGAGAAACTCTGTCTTGAAAAGGCAAAACATTATATAGTAAATATTTAATATTATTATATAATAGTAATTATTAGTTAATATATTACATATCTTAGTATATATACATATATTAATATACATGCAGACAAAACACAAACAAAAAATCTTTTTATTAATTTAATTTATTCATTTAGTTTATATCCCAAGCAAAGTTTCCCCTCCCTCCTCTCTCTTCCTATTCCCTGTCCCATCCCCTTGCAGAATCCACTCATCCCTTCCTCCTCTGTCTCTGTTCAGAAAGGGTCAGGCCTCCCATAGGTGTCAACAAAACCTGGCATACCAAGTTGAGGTAGGACTGAGTTCCTCCCCTTGTATTAAGGCTTGGTAAGACAACCCAGTATGAGGAATAGGTTCCCCAAAACATGCTAGAGTATCAGGGCCAGGTCCTTGTCCCACTGCTAGGAGTCTCACAGTAGACTAAGGTGTACAACTGTCACACATATGTAGAGAGCTTAGGGCAGTCACATGCAGGCTCCTTGTCTTTCAGTCCAGTGTCTGTGAGCTCCTATGAGCTCAGGTTAGCTGCTTCTGTGGGTTCCCTTGTGATGACCTTGCCCAATTGGCTTGTACAATCCTTCCTTCCTCTCTTCAACAGGATTCCTGGAAGTAATTCACCATATAAACAAATTGAAAGAAAAATAAATCTTTTACAAAAGAGATTCCATCAAAGAGGGCTGGGAAGACGGTTCTGTCAGTAGAGAATCTGTCATCCAAGCATGAGGATCTGAGTTTGAATCCTTAGTACCCATGTAAAAATACATACACAGTATACACCTCTGAAGCACTATTAAATGAAAGCTCAGGGTCAGAAACTGGGGTTCAACCTGAAGATCTGAAAAGCAAACCAGCCAGCCACTGGCTCTTCTACCTCAGTCCGAAATGGCAATCCTGCCTCCAGGAATCTCACAATGAGACTGCATGCCTGAGAGCTGTCTCCCCCCATCTTATATTCCTCTCTAGGGCTGGGATTAAAGCTGTGCACCACTGGGATTAAAGGTGCGTGTCATTGTGGCTACTGGGATTAAAGGTGTGTGTTACCATAACCTGGTCTATAAGACTGACCAGTGGGACTGTTTAACTCTCAGACCTTCAGGTAATCTTTATTTATTAAAATACAATTTAAATGCCTTTACACTCCTCTAAGCCCAGTGCTGGATAATCAGAAGAGGATTCCTATGTTTTACTGAATCGCCAGTCTAGTTGAACTGGTGCACTCCAGGCTCAACGATAGACTCTCTCTTATATTTTTGGTTGTGGGTCTAGCCTTTAATGGCTGAGCCATCTCTCCAACCCTACAGTATCTCAGAAAATAAAGGGGAGAGAGATTGAGGAAGACTCAAGATGTTGACTTCTGACACTCACACGTGTACACACACAAAACTCCGTGAGAAATGCATAGAAAGATGTGCATCTGTATGCATTAGACAATGCTTCTACTTGTCATAGCCAAACAAGTTGCTTTCTGACCAACATCTGCACAGATAACATCTGTACACTCTGGAAGAAGCAAAATAACTATGTGGCATCAGTATTGGGGAACAAAATAAGAGCAGCTCTACTGGAAATAGCAGACACTGGTGGAGAGGACAGTTGGGTATAAGTTCATTGGTGTTTCTGGGTTTTATTCTGAAGGCAAGCTGAAACCAGCATGGTATAGGGGAATTAGAAAGTGAACAGGATTCTGGTCTTATTTGGGAGAGAGTTTGGTCCAATACCTATTGCTAGGAAGCACAGGAAAGAAGAGAATATGGTTGTAAATTTTACAAGGCCTAATCTGAGAACTAACTACATACTATGCAAGCAAATGGCAGACTCTGAAGAAATCCAGCTGGGCAAAAATCACCAGAACTTAAATCTGCACTGCCTCCTATTTCTGAAGAGATAGAGCTTACATTTGGTTCAGCCAAGTTAACTCCCTGGTTTAAGTAACTAATCAACTATTCTTTTTGGAGAAACATACTTTAATCCAGAGTTTCTATGACACATCATTCACAATTTCCTGGATAGAATCCCAAATCATTTGCAGTGATAGATTGTATAGAAAGGCACCTTGGAGATTATGAAAATACACCTCTGGGTGTATCTGTGAGCGTGTTTCCAGAGAGGATCAACTAACTAAAGGACAGGGACACTGTGGTGCTCTGAATAAGAAATGCCCTCTCTAGATTCATTTATTGGAACACTTTTTCCAAGAACCTTTGATGCAGCCCTTGCTGGAGGAAGTACAGCATGTGGGAACAGGCTCGGAGTAGAATTATAGCCTCATTCTACTTCCTGATTTCTCTGTCTCTTTCTTTATCTCTCTCTCTCTGTCTGTCTCTCTCTGTCTCTCTCTCTCTCCCTCCCTCTCTTTCTGTGTGTGGATGAAAATATAGCCAGACAGCTTCCTGTCCCTGCTGGCATGCCATGCCTTATCCACCATTATGGACAGACATCTCTGGAACCATAAACCAAAATAAACTTCCTTCCCTAAGTTGCTTCTGGTCATGGTATTTTATTACAGCAAATAAAAGGGAACTAGAACACCTGCCCTGAATGCAGGAAGTATCTCATTACTGGGCTGCAGATAGAATGAAGGAGGAAAAAGGAGGAAACCTGTTAGCACAGGACCTGTTCCTATCTCTGCTTCCTGGCCACCATAATTGACCTGCCACATCCTCACCGCGATGAAGTGAAACCTCTTAAATTATAAGCAAAACAAGAATTTTCTTCTTTTAAGGTGTATCTATCTTGTACTGACAGGAAAACCAGCATACTTATTATACAGAGATATAGAACATGAACTATTCATTTTTTCTCCTTTAATTTTTACATTTGTGTGTCTGTGTATCCGCACACACGTGTGCACACATGAGCCATAGTATACATGTGGAGGTCAGAGGACAACTTGTAAGAGTTATTTCTCAGATGGGCAGTGGTAGTGTACACCTTTAATCCCAGCACTCGGGAAGCAGAGGCAGGGTGATCTCTGTGAGTTCGAGACCAGCCTGCTCTATACAGTGAGATCCAGAACAGGCACCAAAGCTACACAGAGAAACCCTGTCTCAAAAACAAAACAAACAAAAAAGTCATTTCCCTCTTTCTAACATGTGGGTTCCAGGGAATGAACTCAGGTTATCAGATCTGACAGTAAGTCTCTTTATCTGCTTAGCCATCTTGCTGGAACAAACCATTTTCAACATAAAAATCAATGAATAGGAATCCTGAGCTTATCCACTGTTTGAATAAAAATGAGAACTTTAAAATAATTATATTTTAGGGTGGAAAGGAAAATAAAACAATGAAAGGATAGGAAACCTCAGCTGAGAAATACAAAGAATTCGAAAACACTAAATAGAAAGTACCAGTTCAACAATGTCGATATCAATGCTCCCCAAACTCATCTATTCGATTTAATGTATATCCAACCAAATTCCTCATAGTAGTTTTTGTAGAAATTAAAAAATTCTCAACTTTGTTTTTAAAAGCAAGCAAACTAAGATGATCAAAACTATTTTGAAACAACAAAGCAAATGGTTGTAAGGCTCATACTACCTTGCTTTAATGTAGTATAAAGCCACTGTAATTAAGGAGATGTAATATAGGAGGAGAGACAGACTAATAGAAGAGAATTCAGGGTCTAGAATACATATTCACATCTGTATTATCAACTTGAGTTTCCATAAAGGTACACAGCGACTTGAATGGGAGCGTTTAAAGAAATCTTGCTGGGACAACTGGATATCGGGGGGGCCCAAAAGGAACCTTGACTTCTGTTTGGCACCATATAAAGAACTGACCAAACAGATTATAGACCTAAAATTTAACAGTATAAAAAATTCTATAAATAAAACAGAGAAAATATCTTTGTGATCTTGAGTAAGGTAAAAACTTTTTTAACACATACACGTATGCCACACACACACACACCCTTACCCACAAAAGAAAAAAAAATCAGTAAACTGAAATTCATAAAAAGAAAATCCACTCCTTGAAATCCAGTTTGAAGAAAATCAAAATCAAAAACCATAGAAGCCATGAAGCACTAGTGATACTAAAATTAATATCATACTTAGATATACCTATCTGTAAACAGGTCAAATTGTTTCTGCCTGTCCCAAACCATAAAGCACCATGCGCTCTTGTACATTGTTGATTGCTAATGGGAATACACAGCGGAATGGTCACTTTGCTAACAGCTTGACATTTCCTTAAATAGTTTACCCAAGAGGAACTGAAACCTTTATCCACATAGAATCTATGGAGAGTGGTCCTCAGCATTTTCACTGTTGTTGCTAAGACTCAAAAGCCGTCCAATCAGCCTTCAGCTGTGAACAGACAAACTGTGTGATCGCTACTCAGGAAACGCTACTGAGCAACAAAGGGTACAAACTTCTGATACATGTGGCAACTTTGATAATCCTTCCTCATGTTAAGCTAAATAAAATAAGCCAAACTCAATAATCTACCTACTATTCCATTTGATTTATAGGAATCCATTCACGAAATGTCAAAACTATAAAATATTTCAGCTGTTTATAGCAGCTAGGTCGGAATTCTTCACTACAAAGAAGCCAGAGAGAATCCTTACTCATGTATTGATTATCATGGTGTTTATGTGACTACATTTATTTTTCAAATCTCGCAGTATAAGGTGCATTGTGTAAATTATATCACAGTGTTGAAAATGAGAAAAATAAAGTAAAATAAAAACATTTTCAGATAACAGAAAAATTAAGAAAATCTGGTGTCCACAAACTTACAACTCCATAATAAGCTGAAGGAAATTCTTTAGAATAAAGATGAATGAAAGAAGATGCAAACATTTGTCTAGGGTGTGAGCATAGATGGTTGCAAATAAAATATATATAAGTAAATGTAAAAGATTATTTTTCTTCCTTACTCCTGTGAAAAACATACATGAATGAAAGAAGAAGGAACAACCTCATCGTGAGATCCACACAGCATGTAGATATAATAAGTAGGACAACTTCTAGGATGGGTCCAAAGCATCATATAGACTTGCATAGTTCCAAGATGTCTATACTTTACAGGAACTGCTAAAGAAGCTCTCTAAATAGTATGTGAGAACTTATGGATAAATACTGTAAACCCTAGACTGATTACAATAGGATGACGAAGAGGCATAGATAAAACCCAGTAGTATACACTGGAATGCAGTTTCAGAAAGCACCTGGAAATGATCCTGGGAAGAAGAGAAAGACATAGCTCTAGAGGTGGTCAAGTCTCAGAGCTGAGCAGGCATGATGGCAAAGGTCTGTGTGGTTCAGCATCAGATCTGGTCAGGTAGGCTGAGAATGTATCAGTAATTCGAGACCATAGAGTGAGAGCGCTTTTAGAATTGAATTTAAGTGCTAAGTAGACTTACTCAGAATTTAAAGAAAGCAAGTGCTATCCTTTGGATATTGAAGGTTCCCCTCAACATCCATGGTTACCTAGGATTGTGCTTCTGGGTGATGGAGGAGCCCCAAAGGAGGTCTGTGAGTTGCTGGAAGTATGCCCAGTAAGAGATTAATGAGACTCTGGCCACTCCCCTTTCTTTTGTTCCCTCAGCTATGATGAGATGAGTATCTCTGTTCTGCCATATGCTAATGCCTTGCCGTACTGCCTTACAGAGGACAGTACAATAGGATCAACACATGACCTGAGACCCCTGAAACTATGATCCAAGGAAAAATAGTTACCCACCCCCCCAAATTTTTATAAATTATATCAGATAATTTCTTTTGACAAGAAGCTAACACAGAAAACAATTTGAACTTCCTAAGACAGAGCACAGTAAGAATGAGGCAGATCGTTCAGGATACCCTCAATTTAGGAAATGTAGTTTCTTCAGTAGAGACAGTGTTTTGGGTAACCTAATCCTCAGGCATTAGAAAACAATACCACATCACAATACAAACAACACAGTTAAAACCCTAAGTAAGACATGATTTCCCTTCCCTTCCCCTGCTGCTTTCAATAGTAGAGACTTTGAAAAAGGTTCTGAGGAAGTCTTCTGGTCACACACAAGATGCTTTTTGGTTTTCCATTTTAATTTACAACTTTTTCTTTACGGTATTTCCTCTCACCACCGTGATTGTCAAATATAGTTAGGGTACCAGGTATTTTATGACTCACAAGAAAAGATGGTGGAGAACAAGCTACACTAGAGTTACCTGATAAACAGAGGTTGCCAGATGGTGTGTCTGTACTTAACTGATCCCTTCCTGCGAGGAAGCAATTAACTGACAATCACAGTGAACTGTAAAAATGCAAGGAGACTTAGAGAATAATTTTTAGATCATTTTTTTCTATAGCAAAGAGAAAATATATTGGCTCAGTCCCCAAAAGTACTACCAGGAGACAGACCACTTGCATGGTCATTAGTTACCTGACATAGCTTTATTGTGGTTTAGAACAAACCAGGGAATGGTACTGTAGGAGCCAATGAATTTACAAAGAGTGGATGAAGTCCTGAGTGAATGTGTATTGTTTGACAAGGGCACAGTCATATCAAATACCAAGTTTAAGACTCATGGAAAATCAGTAAAGTCATACTGGTGCTGTGGGACAATGGTTTTACCCTATAAAGATTTGTTTCTTGTACTTGTTTAATAAAACTCTGATTGGCCAGTAGCCTGGCAGGAAGTAGAGGTGGGGTGACCAGAACAGCCTACAGAGGCCCCCTACCAAGACTAGCTACGTCCTCTCCTCTGTGCTATTGAAAATAAACATGCTGAGGTAGTTGGACCACTCCATGAGAGTGCACACAGACTACCTGACCCCAACTTTTCTTTGTCCCTGTCTGTTATTTCTTTACTGTCTGTCATTTCCCTCATCCCCCATTACCCTTAATCAGGTCAAGAGACCAAACCATGCGGGTTACCATATGGTACAGAAGGTAGAAAGGAATTCAGATCAGGTGAACAACCGAGGGTGGGGGGTATTTTAAAGTCACATTTAATTAATGATGTTTTATAGGAGTATGCAGTAAAGGCGGTAGCCCCTGTGGCCAGGCTGAATTAATAAAACTGAAACAGCATGAACAGAAGAAAGAAGCACCCAATTACTATGAAATGCAAAGAAGAATGGAAGGCAATAAAAAATGAATGGGAAAATATTTTAATTGATGTTCAAAATTGCCTCTTACAATTTCCCATTGACTTGTCTAGATATTAATCATTCTTTTATAAGGATCTTCCAGTTACGCATGCTGCTTCACATAGCTCCAAGTCTACCTTTCAAACGTGCAAGACTATTTAACATTCATCTCCCTTGAGCACGTAAATCATCATGTTGTTTTCTTGAGCAGAATACCATAAATTTTTCCACTGGATCAAGTAGAGCATCAGCATTTGTCTTAGAAGATGCTCCAAGTCTGGCCCAAGAATATTTTTTGAGATAGAGTCTCAACTATTAGCCCAAGATGATCTTGAACTTGTAATATTTCTTCCTCTACCTTACAGGCTCTAGGGTTACAGGTGTGTATCACCATTCCAGTTCTAAGATGATTTCTCACAATTTTGCTAAATCATCTTATTCCCGGCACTCACTACTTGTTCACATGATGTTCTTAAGTCACAGTCCCCATATCTCTTTATCTAATTCACTTTCATCTTCACCCCTGCCAAGTATATTAATAAGCCTGTTCATGTATTTCTGTAGCCACACACCTTAGACAGAGATGGCACTGGACACATAGCAATGATCAGAAAAGTGCTGACAGTGTAATCCAATCATCTGTCAACATTCATGAGCACCCTGGTTTTTTACATCAGAAAACTACTTATTGACAACTTCTCAAATACCAGGCTTTGTATTAAACATTGATATGTGTTGTTTCACCTACAGAGGTGAAGTAGATAGCAGAATATTTTTGAAAATGAAAGTGTTCAAAAGAAAAGGGAGAGACTAACAGATTTCAGTGCATCAAACCAGGAATGACTGGAGGCTTCTGATAGAATGTGACCAGTCACGATATGGTGATAGGGAAGAAGAGAGAAAAGAAAGCAAAACCTCTCTTTTCACAAGATCCCCACTGGTTATGTCATTATACTGGTCATCTCTTATGTCTACATATTGACTGTTCTGCCCTGGGATTGTCAAGGAACCTCCACTTATGAGGCAGTATGTAACAGTGGGGGAAAACAGTAACTCAGCCTCCAGTGAGTCCACTGAATTGGTTTGTTAGCTTTGTATGCCTTGTCCTGGTTCTGCACAGCATTGTATGTGTGGCACTAGACAAGCTGCTTCAACTCCTATCTATAAGGATGATGCACCCATACCTACCTCATAGGATCGCATAAGATACTAGAGGCAAAATATAAACATACACAAATACTCCTCAAATGTCCCTCTTCTGGTGTATTTCCCCATTAGACCTGAAGAATTTGAAAGTACTAGACATGGACAATCAGGAAAAGGTGCTTCTCTTCAGCATTTCCCCATATTATAGAAAATTTCTTTCCTCGTGTCATATTGTTAGCTGTTAGTTGTTAAGTATATTCTTGGAAGACTTAACATTGTTTATTGATGTTTTGGTCTGCAAAATGTAAAATAAAAAGTTCATATAAATTGTTATTTCTCACAATTATGGATAGCAACACAATTATGAAATTTCGAACTCCCTGGTTTCAATTTCTCTACCAAAGTCACTAGAACATACTTTTGCAATTTTGAAAAAGAAGTACATTGTATAGAAGGAAATTAATTATTCTTTCTCAGTTTCAGCAAGAAGTATATTTATTATATGTTCAACAGAGTTGTATTCACTTTATACAAATGAGAAATAGTTGAGAGGCTTCATTATATTCGGGGAACATTTTCATCAATCAGAATTTAGCAGCCACCAAAAGATTTCTACAATTAATCTTTTATATCATGGGTGTGACTTATAATCTTTACACTAAAAGTATTAAATATGATGGAAAACTGTTCATAAACCTTAATGTTCCTCAGCAAAGAAACACTGCTTTGTGTTTTTGAAGATATGAAGAATTTAAATGAAACTTACATGCTTGAAATTAGTGCCAGATGCAATACAATTCCAGCACAATTCACTAGAAGCATGATATATTTCACTATGATTTACTAAAAAGTATTCAACAATTCTGTGTTTCACTGAAATCTCAAGAATACAAGTATTTCATTCATAAAACACATGGCTTGGCAGGTTTCCAGAGTGGGAATTTTCTAGAGGAAAGATAAATTTATTGATTAAAATAAATCAAATAACTGACATTTTCCTTAGAAAACTTGCAAAACACAAAATGCAGAAGTTGACATCTCACATTTTGAAGCAGAACAAAACTCTGAGATATGACTTATGTTTATTATCAGACTTCATTGGTGTCATAAGTAGATATTTAAGAATTTCATATTAACACTGGGAAAACATATATGTAATTACATACATATATAAATGTGTATATGCTCATGATTATAAATCTTTGGCATTTTTATCCATTTCTACTCAAGGTACAATAATATGCACTGGAGATGGGGCCTCTAACGAAGTAAGTTAAGTACAATCAGATCAAAAGGCGAGTCCCTGACCTTGGAACCATGATTGTCCTTATGAGGACTCCAGAGAGCTCTCCTAAACTGTGTTCCAAACAGGTCACATGAGCTCACAGAGATAGTAGCTGCCTACAAGCTGCCAAGAGAAGAGACCATGCTAGCAGACTTTACAGTATCCAAAGCGCGAGAAATGCAGTGATTATTTAAGCTCCTCCATCTATAGTATTTTGTTATGGCAACTCACAGCAGACTACCACAACAATTAAGCCTCTCAATGCTGACAACTGCAAAACCAGTTTCATATACTTTCTTAATATTTTAAGTATTTGAGCGGAAGGAAATCCCATTTAAAAGCCGGGCAGTCTTGTTATTGGAGAGTTTCATATGAATCCTTAAATTGTTCAGCTTTGTTTTCTCTAAATCAGGGAATGCTTGAGAGGGGAACCTCAGCCAAAGCAAACTTATCAAATTAGGACATATCACTACAACATAAACTTGGCCTATCTTCCATAAGATATTGGAGGTTGTATGGGTGTACTAGGTGTTTAAGTAGTAGGATTAACTACCTAATAATGCTAAATCCACTCATATTATTAAGTACAAACAAAAATTTTGTATGTCAGAATATCTTTGTGATTGTTTTGGGGTTTTTTTTTTTGAGTCTAGATTTTTCTGTAGCTTTGGTGCCTGTCCTGGAACTAGCTCTTGTAGACCAGACTGGCCTTGAACTCGCAGAGATTCGCCTGAGTGCTGAGATTAAAAGCATGCGCCACCACCGCCTGGTCATCAGAATATTTTTAAAAGGCATTTGTCGACAATGTTAGTAAGTGAAGATTATTGTAGGTCAAGCAATGTGTACATTGTTTGACCTACAACTAACTCCTTTCTTTGAGTAACTAAATACCTTGTATGACAACATAATAGTGCATTAGTATTCTTATAACATGTTGCCAAGTCTTAATCAAACCATAGTAGCTGGCTTTTAGCCAGTCGGTGTGACAGTTGATCAGACCATGTTTATATAAGGTAAATGCCCAGATATGACCAACCACACTATTCTATCATCTCTTTTCATATATATATATATATATATATATATATATATATATATATATATATATATATATGAATACACACACACACATATATTTGTGCTGGAACTCACTCTATAGACCAGACTGGCCTTGAACTCACAGAGATCTGCTTGCCTCTCAAGTGCTGGGATTAAAGACGTGAGCCACCATTTCCCTACTTTTTTTCCTTTTCTTAATCTGCAAAGATGGTTTATTCAACGGTGGAACTCTCTGAACCTTGACTGACTCATAGCTCTACTCCATTCATGAAAATAGCTGTTTGTTCAAATAAATTCTTGTTAAAGCCTTTGTATTTTGTGTGTGCATGGGCCCCCAAGCGGGTTCTAGGGCTCCTATAGAGTTCAGAAGGCAACTCCCAAGCATAGTTCCTCAGGGGATATTTACCTGTCTTTTGTGCTCACTGGCCTGGAGCTGGCTGAGTAGGCTTGTCTGATTGGCTAAGGAGCCCCAAGAACCTGCTTGTCTGCCTCCTCGGTGCTGGGATTACATGTATAGGCACTACCCCTGGCTTTTAAAATATGGATTCTGGGGATGGAATGAACTCAGGTCCTCCTACTTGTTAAGCAAGCTTTTCACTGACTGAGCTATCTCCCTAGCCCTGTATTTTCTCATATAAGCACAAGAAAATAGGAACATATACTTAATCTGATTACAGAACATTACTTCAGAAAATGGAAGCACTTCTCAATTAGTCCTGTACTCATCTCTGTCTCTTTGCCTGGTTTTATTGTCTTCACACGGTGATATTTTCAGATCTTTTCATCATTTATACGCCTCCAAGCCCATCATCAGAACTTATACACTCTAACAAGTCCGTAAACAATCTTCTGACCAGGGATGCTGAAGCTGGATTCGGGCTATCCTGTAATTGAAAATTACAGGAGGCCTGGAACACAGTGAACACTAAACTATACACAGAAAAAAAAGGAGCGAGGAAGCGAAGGAAAGAAAAGGGATCGATTAATGAAAACCCTGGCGACACCATCTACCATAATTCTTGATTGAAGTCAAGAAAGCGTCGAGGTCAGCCCTTTCCTCAGCCAGATTCACCAGCGCAGGTAGAGTGAGGAAAGAACGAAACTTTTTCAAAAACAAAACAAAAAACCGAAAGTAAACCCGCTGGGTCAAAAAATAAAGACAGTGAGATAAGAGCGGAAAAAAAAAAACCCAAAAACCACAGCCTCCTCCTGGCAGAAGAGCCTAGGAGAGCCAGGCCGTTGCCTGGGCGACCGCAGAGCCAGAACTGCCGTAGCCTATTGGCTGAGCCGCTTCAGCCAATGAGAAGGCACGATGTTGACGGGGTTCTAAGATGGCTGCCGAGCCCCTGCTTCCCGGCCGGTAAGTTAGGCTTCGCGCGGCTCGAGTTGGCGGCCGGCTTCGTGGCGGGCCTGTCGGGCTTGGGTCCGGGGTGGGGAGGGCGGCGGAAGAGTCTGGTCAGCCGGGCCGCGCAGCTCCTCGGCGGGGACACCGGAGCGGGCTGGGAGAACTCGGCCCCGCCGGACGCCGCTCGGCCCCGCCGGACGCCGCTCGGCCCCGAGTGGGCTCGTGTGGTGGCGAGAGGGGGTCCCTGTCCCATCCCAGGCCGAGCGAGGAGGAGCCGGCTCGGGGAGAGCGGCTTCTGCTGATGAGTGCGGCGAGTCCTTCGGCGCCCGGGCCGGCGCTCCGGCGGGGATTCTGACGCCGCTCGACATCCCCTCCGGCGCCCCCAGAACCGCAGAGTTCCGGGTTGTCGGCGGGAAAAGCGGCACCGTTTTAGAGCCACCCGGGCGCAGCCTTGAACTTCGTAAGTATTTGCACAGTGGCGAGCATTGCATAATGTGTCAATCTTTCCATACAAGGTAGAGAGGCTGGGGGGTGGGGGGGAGGTAGTTTCCGTGTCCTGTCTGTAAACATACATTGTCTTCATTCAAACTCACCCACTCTTGGAAAGGAACAACAAAAAGAAATACCACTAAGTAAATAGTGTATGTGAAATAAATCCGAACTCAGGCCTGCGTGTTTTCTGTGCTGTTTTGAGAAAAAGGAATACATTTTCTAGCAATAAATAAAACCTTTACATTAATGTTGATATTTTAAGTCCAAAAGTACGTTAGTTAACTAATTCCAAAGTTCATGAACTAATTAAGTACTTTATTATGATCTTACAGGCTAGACTGTGGTGGTTCTAATTATTTTACAAATAAGATTAAATTTAGATGTCCGTGATTACTTAAAATTGAAGACACAATTTGTGATAAAACATGGTAATTTGATGAAAATGCAGTTTAAATTCTGGCATATTAGAGACAGGAAATGCTTATCCATTGAGATGTTCAGATTTTTATCTTTTGAGTATTGCTTGTAAGTAGTTGGGTGGTCTAGAAAATACATTTCTGGTGTTTCTATATGTGACTCTTTGTATATTACTTGTTGTAATATCTTGCCTGTTTTTTCATATGTAAAAAGTACAGAAAAAAATTATTAGTAAATTTTAGCAGTCTTATAATTACAGCCTAGAGGCATTGTTTTGGCCCGGCTCCCAAATCTTTGTCCCAAGAATACATCGCAACTTTGCCCTCTAAAAGTCCACAATTGACTCCACTTTTGTAAAATAAGTGGATCACAATGATTTAGGACAGATGTTAAAAGGGTTGGTGTTAATTTCTAATGAGTATCGTGATGAGGATTAATGCCTGCCTCTTGTGTGCCATGTGGAACATGGCATGCTTTGTTTTTTTTCCCCTACTGCTTTTGTGTCTTTTGTTGTAACTGTCCCTTTTCAGTGGCCTGGGTGCAAAGCCTGTAAAAGCTGGTAACCTTGACTGGATTGTGAGTTGAGGAGAGAAACTGCATTTACTGACTACATGTCATGGTGTAAACTACATTCACATCAAAGAACGGAGCTGTTCTGGGCGTCTGGGACACTGACAATATTAAGACGTGGTAACTGGTCACACTCTCTCTTCAAAGCTTAGTTAGGATGGAGACCCAGGCAAAGGCTGCTCAGGCTGGGAGTCTTCTGAGTTTCAAGCCTGTTCTTGCTCTTATAACTAGTGGTCTCCAGGTCTGACACAAGCTAGAACTTCTGTTACTGAGATTTGGTATCTCTATGGTTTCTATATTTTGAGAGATGATATTTACTAAACCATTTTTTCATATTTAAAAAAATGAGGTTGTATAGTCATCGTCTCTGGTTAACAAGTGAAGGATAACACTTCACTGGATTTAAGTTTTCTTACCTAGTGGTTGATGATACCGTGCTACCAGGAGGAAAATAAATAATAATTTTGATTTTAAAAAATACTGATAATTAACTTAGTGAGTTCCAGTGCATTCATTATAAAACTTTGTAAAACAAAAAGAAAGAAAAAAAGAAAAGAAACAAACCCACAGATACCAGCTGCCAAACCACTTTGTTTTAAATGCATTGTTTTCTGCCAATGTGTGTTCAATATGGCTATGGTTGTTTTTTGTGGGTGAAATAAAGCCCTTTTTATTTAGACTTAGAACAATGCAGAAATACATCCAGGTCATAGCAAATGATGTCTGCCCAGAACTAAAAGATGTGTCTCATGTTGTACACAAAATTGTTTGTAGGATGGAATAAATCATAACTGCAGTGGTGATGAGTATATGAAATGAAGGTGATGTTTGAAACTTTAGGGAAAAGGGGAATTATGGCTCATTTACATCTTCCTTGAGACTATCATGATTAAATTAAATATTGAGTTACAGGCTAAAAATTGAAAGCTTACAAATTAATTCATTGGCTGTGCTATGGGCCTGGCTATAATCTACATAGAAGAATTTACTTTCTTTCTGTTTGACTGTTATTTCACATCTTTTGAGATTGGACGAGTGAATTTTCTCACAGACTAATTTAGGATTTTCTCCCTTAAAATAAAGATATACATCCTGAAAGGAATGAAAGAGACACTTCAAAGAAATAATCTCCCTTCAAAGAAGCCCAACAGGAGTAGCAGGAGGCCAGGGAAACATGAGTTACACATATTGATGGAAGTAGAGGAGCAGTGTCTTTAAACAGGAGCCCACAGTGGAAATGACTAAGTAGCCTCTCTGTATTGGCTGGTTTACAGTTGAGCTGCTGCTTTAATGGACAGCTCCATTTTGCAGACTCTACCAGCAGTTACCTGAGTTTATCAGCAGAAACCTGAATCTCCCTTACATCTGTTTTTATGTTTTCTTTTTGTTTTGTGCCACCTCCCAATATCACAGGTAACTGATGTGTAAAGTAGTAAATTTAAAAAATATACTTTATTTGAATTTTTTTGTTTTCGATTTGGAGGTTCTTTTAACTTTTCTTCTTTCTTCAGGTACATTTAATAAACTATCGAGCTAGGAAAATACCATATTGAGGACAAGTTTGGAAGCCATATCAGCAGTAGATAAAGTAATTTTGAAAAAGGTCAAAGGGCCATGAAAACTGGATAGCTGTCTGAAAACCGACAAGGAAAAGCATAACTTTTGTAGGGTAACTGAGACTGCTCTCTATGCGGAAGCACATATGAATGCCCAGCATGTAGATTGTCAAACTCCAGACATACTAAAACAGAGCTCTGCTTGTAGGGGTACATGCTATCTAAGGTCCAGGCTGAGTGACATTTCCTTGCCATGGTGTTAACCTTGCTCTGTGAGGCTACAGATCCTATCCTCTTTTATGTACTTTTGTTCCCAAACTCTTAAAGAATATCTAGCATGCAGTAGAAAATGCCATGGGCGTACTTTCTACAGTAGGTGCCTAAGCGTGCTTTAAAAAGTGTCTGAAATTTGTTACAGTCTCAGTATCCTCTCACAGATAATGAAGCCTAAAGATGTTTTGGAGGCCGTTACTACTCCACTCTTCCTAGTGGCGTATTTTACCAAATATCTCAAGAATCCCTTTATTTCAACTTTTAAAATATACACACCAAGTTCAGGAGTAGATGCAGGTTTTATAAGGCTGAACACGTATAACTTGGGGTCTTGGAGTTGAATGTAAATTCTGGATAGAAAATTATACGCATTGGTTAGAGAATACCTTTGTAAATAAAGCACATTAATATTTGAGTTCCATTAATGGTCTAGTAATCTGCCTCTTGTTTTATTGCCCTTCTCAGAAGCCAAATACCAGGTTTATTTTTAGAAGTTTCATGTCAGACTGTGGAGATCAGGGAGGAACATGATTTATATCAGTTGATAAATGAAGCACCACAAATATCAGAAAATTCAGAGATATATTACAAGCCCTTCTATCCATATTAGGAGTGATAAAAATGCATTTCATGGCCACAGAAGTAATAGCAAGAACCAATGAACATTTGTATTTTGATGCATAGTTCAAGCTGATTTTAAAAAAGATTTTCAGCACCAAACATTCACTGAGACCCTAGAACCTCCTGAACTGAACGCTCTTGAGTGTTGTATCTTATTTAATTCTCAGGCCAATCAGTGTAATTATCCTGTGCTATAGGTGAAGAAATTGAGGTCAGAGTTGTTAAGTGATTTTCTTCTGCCTCTAGTGGAGTCAGGAGTCTAGTTGGGGTCCTCTTAAAAAGCCAAGAGAATGTTTCAGAAAATCAAGTACTGGTAAACCTGGCCTAAAAAAACACAAACATAAACCCTTTTTCTTTAAATCTGAGAGGAGGTCCTTACAAGAAAGCAGAAATATGTAACTGAGATTAATGCAAATATCCTTGATACCTGTGACCTGAAAAGAATGGGGTTGGGTTTCTTGCTAGATTAATTGCAAAATAGGGCAGGACTTTCAGCAAGACAGCTTTCTGTTCTTCTGTTCCTCTGAGTTCCTTGAGAGATGTAACTGATTTTGGATTCACTTGTATGAAAAATAGTCTGTACTATGGAAATCAAATGAAATTTTCATAATCTTGGGAATGATTACACTAATTCTAAAAGTCATTTTCATGAAACTTAATGATTATACCAGTGGACTATACAGATGTTGTTGAATACTGTACTGAACTTTTGTTTCCCAAGTACGTAGTAGTGTTATTCAAAAAAGCTGTATGCTTGTTAAATTTTAGAATTGTATTTTATTTGGTTTATTTTAGCAGTGTAAAATTTAAAACTAGGGTATCTTTTCCAGCTACCACACCTTTTATTTACTGGCAGTTTTTTACACTAATTTCTTCTGTCTATGGATATGCTTGCACGCACACAGGTGGAGGTCAGAGGACATCTTACAGGAGTTGTTTTTCACCTACCATGTATTGCTGGAACTCAGGTCATCTGGTTTGGTGTTGAGCCATCTTGCTGCCCATTCCACTGCATCCTTTAAATATATGTATGCAACTTAAAGTTTTTTTCTTTAATTGTTAACCTGATCCTTAGACAATAAGCCTTTTAAAAGTTAAATGTGCTTCCTATAGATGATGCATCCACCCATTTTGTTCGTTAATGAGTACAACACGAAGCACGGTATTTTAAGCCTTAAGCTGACTGATGTTTCATATATGTATATATAATCACAGCACTTAGGAGGCTGAGGCAGGAGGATCTTTAGGAGTTGAAGGCCAGTTTGGGCTCCAGAATAAGGCCTTGTCTCAATAAAAGAACAAAACAAAGTAAAATTTAAAACAATACATTGTTTTAAATTCCTGCAGAGTGTATTGTACATTGTTTTAAATTCCTGCAGAGTGTATTGTTAAGTGTTTGACTTTCTTGAGCCGTGTGTGCTTTACTTTCATTTAGGCAGAGTAATCCATACTTTAGAGAATCAATATTATGCTTTGTCTGAAGGTGTATGTTGTGACATACTTAAACTGTTAAATAATTTTAAACTTTTTTTTCAATTTAACACAACTGATTTTAGCTATTTTATATGGAGGGTTCATCTCATTTTAGATTTTAAAGTTTAAATTGACTGTTCCTTAATCATTGGTAGACATACTGGTCTCCTGGAATATCTGTTAGTGGTTTTAAAATAGTTTCTGTGGCTACTATTTGAGTTTGAAGTCATCTTTCCCTTTCTCCTTCTAGAAGAAAAGATGTGGAGTGGGCTGTTACCTCCTGGGCTAAATGAAAGCGATGTTGAGTCAGATTCTGAAGATGAAGCCACACTAGAGAATCCAGAACTTACAGAATTTAGTTTACAGGAAGATGGAAAGACTGACAGCAGTAGGAAGCCAAGAATGTCAGATTTCCCAGCAGGCAAGCCAAAAATGGAAACAGAGGCCGATGCAAATGCATATGAAAAGTGTCCTTCTGGAATTCCCTTGAACATGTGGAATGTAGGTTTCCTTTGCATTGTCAGGAAAGTGCATGTTTCCAGAATTCCCTTGAACATACGGAATGTAGGCTCCTCTGTGTTAGGAAAGTATGCATGTGTACATATGCTGTGTCAGAGCATGTTGTGATATAACAGATAGCAGAGGGGCTCATAATACTTTGCTGTTCATTTAGCCATTTGGATACTCTGATTCTAGTTTTGTTTTACATAAATAGAAGAAGGAAAACGTCGTAGGATTATCTGCTCTACTTTGCCTAGCATGCTAAATGAATTTCTTTTTTTCTTCATTTAATTATATATTATTTAGAGTCATTCTCTGTTATCAAACAGCTTGTGTTAAAACCAGTGAATATCCTAATTCACCTGAGTTGGACTGGAGTATGTATCTCAAGAGCAAAATTCCTTAGTTGGTGACTTTACAAATGGCAGAACATGAGGATTTTACTTTACACATTTTTCATTGTTAAAATGTATGTTAATCTCTAGCACACACCCATACTATTTTTTTATTTTTATATAGAAATTTCAAGAATTGCATAAAAGACATTCTGAACAGAAAAATTCAACATCAAGATTCAGACAGAAAAAAAGAAAACGCTCCAAAAAAGGTGTTTATTTTTAAATTTAGATTGTTAGTTGTACTAACTCTAAATTGACTAATTGAGATAATTTCTTAAACCATGATTTTGAAATAATAGCTGAATAATTAAGTATTCTAAATTCATTTTAGGCAAATTGAAGAATGAAAAAGAATCTCACAGGTGGGTGAAATTTAAACTAGTTACTGTTCAGCAGTGTTGTGGAACTTTCTAGATTGCTGTACTGCTTACCTTGATAATGATTAAGCATGAAAATCATTGAAGTCATTGAAGTGTAATTATTGCAACTAGTTAAAAATAGTCAAAGCAAAAAGAGTCATAATTTGTCTTAACTTATCTTCTTGCAGTGAACAGTCCTCAAGTGAAACACAGTGGAAGGAGCTTACTCAGTATTTTGGAGCCAATGATAGATTTGAACCACCGGTTAAGCAGAAAAAAGTTGAGAAAGTAAGATCCATCTTATTATTTATATATTAGTCCATCATATATTAGCCAGCAGGATGTATTTGCTATTAACCTTGCCTAAGATACTAGTTCATTAATTTATATAATTAGAAACAAAATATATTACTGTGTTCCAAAAAGATGCTTGATAAACAAGTGGATACCTAGTTTGAAACTCTTCAGAAGATGAGTTGTGAAAGTGTCATTGTGAGGGCCGCACTCTTTTTGCCTTGGGTGAAAGAAAGCTGTTCTTGTAAGAGGCCCTCACTGAGACCTGAAGGTGAAAGGCTATTTACATCAATAATGGTCACTAGGAGGCGACTGAAACATAGGTGAAGGCCCTAAAGGAGGGGTTAATGTGAGAACTTTTTGGTTTTTGGTGAGACGGTTAGACTGGCTGGAATGGAGTCAGTGAGGAAGAGTGTAGCTCATCTCATGATAATCTTACAGAACTGCCTAAACTGGGTGCCTCGGAGCAGGTAGGAAGTGGACTCTACTTACAGTGCACTTAGCTTTTAAGACAGTGACAGGATCTAATGTAAGTTTAAAGATCGCCTGACTGTTGGCGTGGCGAATACATGGTGATGTAGCAAAGATAATGAGAAAACAGCAGAATAGGCACAGGCTAACAGTCCGCTGACTGATGGTGGTGTTGAGGAAGAGTGAGTGCTTTAATGTTTTAGTGTGAAGGTAGAATTGTCATGTGAGTTAGAAAGTTGAGAAAAAATCAGGAAGAGAAAAGATTGAGAGTAGACCTATTCACAATTCTGTTTGGGGCATAAATGTTAATCAGAATACAAGAAAGGAGTAAATAATTGCTATAGTATGAGGTGGGGGCTCAGAGCAGTGTCGGAGCCTGAGGTATTATTTATAGTTGTTACTCTTTAGAAATTAGAGAAGGCCTTGAAGGAATAATGCACATATTCATGGCGGAGGTGGCCAGTGGTGTTGGGGAGAGTCTAAGATAATGAGAGGTAGGGTTAGAGGCCTGTGGGGGCAAGTGGGACCTATGTGTCTTGTGCTTGCTTTAAGGAGATACCAGATACCTTTACATGAGTCACTGCTGAGTACTATATACCTAAAGACCTTTGCTGTTTTCTGATTGGTTGATATTTCTCATGAAAACCCTCTCATATTAAATCCTTAATTAGGTGGTGATATTTTACTGAGGAGATTGTAAATTAAGGGCCTGTCACAACAAATTTTGTATGTGTTGTGTTTGGAGTTTTGTTCTGTTTGAGATGAGAGGTCTGGTTATGTTGCCCAGGCTGGTATTGAACTCCTGATCACAATCTAGTGATCCTATTGGTTCAGTCTATGACTGGGATTACAGTCACAGTATCCTTCATGTGGCTTTTTCTCTCCAGTTTTGCAAAAATTAATTCTAAAATAGTCCCTATTAAACCAGGTACTTGGCCCTGGGTTCATTTTCTGCATCTACTACTGAGCAGTAACCTTTAAGCAGATACAGAAACAATACATTTCCCTCAAAGCCCAGTGGTAGAGTTGCAAATAAAATCTGAGTCTTAAGACATCATTTGATGCTTTTTGGGGGGCTCACTGTGATAGGTAGTGCATTTCTGAACACGTTTTTGTCATGATCTTGACTCTTGGTTCATGTGTGCAGGGAGCAGTCATGTGACTTTGACTTAAGCTACTCTTGACTGCCAAATCTGCCCTGAAGCAGGGAGGAAGACCTTGTTAACTGCCCTGAGCCGTGGGGCATCTCTGGTAGACCTGCTGTGGAGTCCCAGCCACTGACTAGATGAGTGGTTCTTAACCTGAGGGTTGAATGACCCTTTCATAGGAGTCACCAAGGACCATCAGAAAACACAGATAATTTACATTATAATTCATAACAGTAGCAAATTTTCAGTTATGAAGTAGCAATGAAAGTAATTTTATGGTTGGGGTCACCACAACATGAAGAACTGTATTAAATAGTTGTAGCATTAGGAAGATTGAGAACCACTGGACTAGATCCTTCAGGGTATGAATGATTAAGTATTAGTTTAATTCTTTTTTTTAACATGTGAGTTAAATGGCCTTTGATTTTGCAGTTATTTGCAATATTTACTATCTTTCATATTGGTATTGGCTTCAGAGTATCTAATTGATAAGAGACATTAAAGTCATGAAATTAATTTTGTAAACATTCTAAAAAGCAGAGATTGAGAAATTTTTTTTACAACTTATAGAATCCTATTGTTACCTTATTGTTTGAAGTTGTACAGTCTAAATATTGGCTAGATACTTCTAGCTCTTATGAAGTTACAAGGGTTCTTCATAGTATCGTTTGAAGAACTCCATCTTGAGACCTAGCACCTTGTCTCACCATGCATTCCATGTATCCTAGAGAAACCAGAACAGCAATTAAAAGTGTGAACTCTATTTAAGAGAAATTGCTGTGAGCCTGACTAGTCAGTCACAGGTGCATTCATTTGGAAAGTTTGGGCTTTTTTCCTGCAGATATTCCCCTGCATAAATAGTGAGGAAAGTTATGGGTCTTCCAGTCACGGAAACTGTTGTTGGCCAGACTTATATTTTCAGCACTTATTAGTCTACAAGTAAATGCAAGCATGAAAGGAAAGAAAGGGTTTAGTAAAGCTGAATTATTTCAGCTTCTCTTGGGAGTTGAGTATAATTGCATGCCGGCAGTTCTGCACTCACTTTCTCAGTTGGAATCATGGTTTTTACATGATGCTTCTTTTGCTGTTCTGCTGAGGAAGTCTTACTGTGAGTCCAGCAAAGCAAATAAACTTTAAAAAGGCAAAAGCAAAATGTCCACATTGGAGACACCGTGATAAAAGCTATGAATAACTGTAAGTCCAGCAGATAGTTAGGGATCTGGTAGCACTATGTAGACGCATGGTGCAGTGTAAACAAATACGGATTTCCAGTCTAGCATTTTATTCTCTGGATCAGAGGCTGATCTGTTTCAATATCAGAAAGTCTTTTTATTTTGTTTTCACCCAACCCTCAAGAACAGTAAAGCAAAACAAAACTTCTTAATCTTATGTCTATCATACACCCCCCCTTTGGAGTCCTGCCAAGCAAAAACTTGCTTAGCCCAGAAGGTGTATTACAACACTGCTGTCACCTGCCTGCCAGACAGTGCAGACAGGCTTGTGTTTTTTTTAAAATATAGTCTTCCTAATGTTCAACACTGTTTTAAGGTGTTCATTCTATTAAATGCAAATATCATTCTGTTTCTGGCAGCAGTTAATGGGGCTTGTTAGTAATTCTGTAATCATAACATAATTATTTTTAATCTATGTGGGAATTTCTTCATAATAAATTTTGCCCTTTAATTTCACTATAAATATCACAAGTATTCTATAGTTGACTCAGTTTTATTAGTTAGTTGTCATTATTGAAGTAATAGTCCTGGGTATGTCAAATGGATACTTTTGGTATGAAAACTGCAGGTACTTTTATTATTGTTTTAGAATCACCTTCCTTGATGTTGTATAAAGTTGTTCAACTGCTGTTGCATAGAATATCTTTTTCACACTTGTTCTTTTTTGTGATAGAGTACTTTTTCCATCTAGACCTTTATGTGGAATGCTAGTATATAGATCACATCAAAACCTGAGTGCTTTGAGTGTGTTGGGAGAGATATCAATCATGGTGTTTCCTTATCCCCGTGGTGATCTCTGTAGGGAGGGCCAGTGTTAGACTCCTGATGTATTTGCATTAAAAAACAAACAGCAGGTAAGCTTAAAGTGAGGCTTTAAACTCAAGTCATTTGGTTGTCAGAATGAATTTTTCTAAAATAATAGATAAATTTAGTTTTTAATTTCTCTAAATTTTATATGATTTATGTATAAAAATAACAAAATCATCACGTATGACTTGTATAACATAACGTATGTTTGTATTTAAATGTTGTTCCCTCCTCTTTATGGAGAAATTGCCTCATTTTGCTCCTAGATATTTAAATTATATCATAATTAAGCAAATGCCCATAGATAATTTATTTTATTATGCTTTAAAGATTGAATATATTATCCAAATAAACATTTAGCATTGAGATTTGTGGAGAAATATATTGTGATGCTGTTGGCCTTAAAGAGCTTTAGTCACAGAGATTCCTTGTATACACACGTGGGTTGAGTCCCTGATGTAAAGTGCCCATGAAGTCCTACACACCTGTTTGTTGTGCCGTCTTGACATCTGTAGGACAGCTTTATTGATTAGAGGTCAATTGTTGTCTTATGGGAACCTGTTACATAGGTGCCCTTAGGTAAAATTTCCACTTGTGGGTAAGTTGCCATTCCTCCGTATACCTGTTCTCTGAGATACATTTTATGCTTAAGTCTCACTTAAGTAAAAAGTGTGAAGAGTATACCAAGGCACCGTTGCTATCAATATTAGCCTTCAGCTCCTGTTGATCTTGTGGTGTGGAAGATCCTGTGTAAATCAGAAGCTACTTTGGGACCTGCCTGAAAAATCTGAAAAAGCTTGGATACTTAAATCTTGTTTGATGAGACAATTTACTGACCCAGAGTCAAATTCTTGATACTTGTATCTAAGCCCCCAAAGAAGTGTGGTGAGATGTGTAACCTTACCTGGAAGTCACCTGATGTTAGAGATAGAGAAACCAGTAACACCACTGGGTGGTTACTGTAATCTAAATGTTAGCTAAATAGTTCACATGTATTTTCTTGACCCTCATCATCACTTTGTAGTGAGCATGACTTTACTTGACCTTAACGAGAGAACTTGTGCCATAGAAGTTTAGAGACCTCCCCAGATTGCTCAATTCTTGGGTGGACGTTCTAGTTCATTTGACTTTTTCAGCAGAGTTTTTGGCAGAATAATAATCTCCTTATGTTGGTGGGAGTGTTTATAATACAAGAATTTTGAATGTCGCTAAATAAAAAATAGAATAGAAATAAAAAATTTTCAGAGCTAGGCATCTTGCATAGATTATGCCTGTAAACTCAGTGCTCTGGAGTTTGAGGCATGAGAAGTGCCATAAGCTCCCAGCCAGCCTGGGACAGCGTGAGACCCTGTCTCAGTGACATTGAAAAGAAGAGAAAAAGCATTGTGTGAAAGCAGAAAACAAACTCAGTGTGTAGACCAGGCTGGCCTTGAACTCACAGAGATCTGCCAGCCTCTTCTATCCTTTGCTAGGATTAAAGGCATGCACCACCATGACCTTCAAGGACCCTGAACTTCTGATCCTTCTGTATTCACCTCCCAAATGCTGGGATTACAAGTGTGTGTCATCACTACTCCAGATTTAGTGCAGTGCGAGGGATTAAACCCAGGGTTTCCTGTATTCTAGGCAGTACTACTAAGGGATGTTCCCATTCTTATTTAATTTTAAAGTGAAACTTAACCTTGTGTTTAAGCTCAGCTGTTCATAGGAGTTTCTGGGATGGAGAATTTTCCCTTCCCTTTGTGACATTCAGTGCTGAGCTGTAGCTCTATGTACCAGAGGGACATTAACAAGTTGATTAAGTAGAATGGTGGAGGTAATTCAGGTCTAAGAATCTTTGGATTACTCTGGGCACTGTATACACGAAGGCAGCACCCAGTCTTTACAATCTCAAGAGCCTAGGTAATTGAAGGGAGCACAGCTGCTGTGCATAACCTACGTGTTTGAAGAGAGGATTAGCGGACAGGTTACTAAGGTGAAAGAGTGGAGCTTGTCTAGGTTGTCTAGATTGTTTGGGTAAATACTGAATTGAGGTATCTGGCTACCTCAGCCCTTGTGATACAAGAAAATTGAATTTGATATTAATGTTTACTTCATTTGTCTCAGAGGCATTTTGAGGAAATCCCTTGTTCTGCAAAGGGAGTATAGGCTATTGTTTTAGCATTTTGTAAAATAGCCTCATTTCCATTATAGATGAAACATGAAGTTCTAAATGGAGAATATAAACTTCTAATTGTACTACACTCTGGGAGCTCAAGATAAAGATACCCTTGAGCCCTGAAGAAATACAGAAGACAGAAGAAGTATCAAATTCTCTGAAACTGGAGTTCCAGATGGTAGTGAGCCACCTGATGCTGGTACTGGGATCTGGATCTACTGGAACAGCAGCAGTGTTCCTATATGCTGAGCCTGTGGTCTCTAGCTCCAAGAAATACATTTTTTTTTTGTTGCACATAAATTTGTATAAATAAGCATGACAATATGTTACCCCTTTTTGACTGGAAAGGTATCATTACTTCAATGTTACTCTTGTGGAATTCTTATCTGGGCCTACCAGTATAGGTGGGTTACTTCAGTATTAATGCAGACGTGGATTATTGTACTGCAACGTTCGTGCAGTAGGATAGGCTGAGTGAGTGCCTCCTGTGTGTAAGGAACTGGGTGGCATTTTGGAATACTAAAAAGATGGAAAAGGTTTTTTGTTTGTTTTTAAAAGGAAGTGTGTTAGAGGCAGTAGGAACATTAATAAGATGGCACTTGTGGCCAGAGATTATGAATTACAGCCATGCCATAGATGAGGCTAAGAGTTATCTAGATAAATGTGGTAGCCAGGTAGTTTATCTGCATCTGGCAAATGATCCTTAGCTTAGCTTTGCATGAACCCAAATAATAGACTTTTGATAAGTGTATGGTGAGTCCTACTTAGTTTGGTAATTCCATGACATTTAGAATTTTGATTTCTTGAAGTATTTTTTATAAATTAAAACATTTGCATAGTAGATTTGCACATTGGCAGGTCAGAGCTGGTACGTAGATCTCAGTTGGAGTGGCACAGGCTTAGAGTAGACAGAATTAGGCTTCCTGAAAATGAAAAGGGTTGGAAAGAGTCTGCTGTGTTATTTGTACCAGCCTGAGAACAATTCTGCAGACAGACAAGGCAGGGAAGTTTCTGGAGATTGTACAGGAGTAGAAAATGGGCATTAGAATCATGTGGCGCAAGGCGAGAGAAGGTCTTCAGCTACTATGGAAAACAAGTTGACTACCCCAGTTCTTAGACGGGATTGTGATACAGGAGTCTTTTTTATGTCAGACATCCAGTGAGGTGCTCAGTGGCCTCTGCTTCCAGTTTGTTGTTTTCTGGTGGATTGTGATGTAGTTTATAAAGTCTTCATTTCAACATCAGTACAGGAACAGAATCCCTCTCTTGACTGCTGTGATCTAGCGGTGGAAGAGATTTTCTTAACACTTTTGCTGTTATATAAGGAGGAGGAAGTTTGTCTGAGGTCCAGGATTCACTGTGTTGAAATGAAGGGATAGGATAGTTGTTAGAATAAAATTGTCTTTCAAGAAGCACATACTAGACCACTTAAATGTTTTATGTTCTGAAGTAACAATTCACAACTAGACCTTGTTTATATCAGGGTGTCTTTTGATAAACCCTACCTAGTTTGGTGATTCCATGACCTTTAAATTTTTGATTTCTTGAAGCAGTTTTATTAAATTATTTCCATAGGAAGATAATAAAATGATTGTTATTTCTTGCTTTCTTCTCTGTGTAGTCAGCATAATAGCCCTATTTGAAGATGGTGAAAGACTTGTGAGTGAGAGTGTTGAGCTGTGGGAATGGGCTGTAGATAAGAACTCAGACTTTGTGCAAAGCTGAGTGTGGGATGACTTTATAACTTACAGACGGATGTCAGCCAAGTTGAGCAATTTATGACTGTTTCTACCTCTTGCAAACAAGCTAGCACTGAATGGAGCTGTTATAAGGATGCAAATGACAGCTTTAGTAGTATAAGCCCCCAGGTTCTACCATGTGGTAAGTGCTCCATAATTTTGAACCATTGCTGTAATTAACTTTGCTGTTATTAGAGAATAGCAGTCTTTTATTCTACACCCCCTCCCATCTGAATTTGCATCTTCTTTTTACTGTTAGGTTGAGAAATTTGGGGACCTTGACTAATCACTGAATGTTTCAGAAATGTTTTATCGATAAATTGAAACTGATGCAAGCCTTTATAGGGTTATTGAGAGGACTGAATGGATGTTGCATTTGCTATAGTCCTGTGACATAGTCTTAGTTAGCAAATGATTGACTTTCTTTCCTGCCCATAATTTGTTTTGTTTTTTTCTTTCTTTCTAGTCAGGCCTTGAAAAGAGGATAGACCAGGCTGTGGAGGAATGGGATGTTGAGAAGGCTGAAGAGCTCAGCAACCAGCTAGCTACTCGAGAGGTGAGTCAGTCTCTTTCTACTGTTTGCTTTGAAATGATAGGTTTTGTGCTGACTTTAATGCTTTAAATTTATTCTGGTCTAAAACGTAGGCTGAAAATTATACATAATTGATATTTTTTTGTTTTGTTTTCCAAGACAGGGTTTCTTTGTAGCATAATTGATATTTGACCCTAGTTTTACCTGGCTTCAGTAGGGTTTTTTGTTTGTTTGTTTGTTTTGTTTTTTGCTTTCTTTTATTTGAGGTTGGTGTTGTTTTTCAGGTGTGCTTAGAGGAGTTTTCATTTTTCCTTTTGTGTCTAGCTCAGTCGGTCCCTGCTGAGGGCAGCTGTGCACTGCACTCACACCCTGCAGCCTTTTCTTAGTCTTTAAAAATAATTGGTCACATTAAATACTCTGTGTATAACGTTTATACATGTGTTATTGGCTAATATAAAAGAAATTTTAGGGTATTAGGTAGAAATAGCATAAATGACAATTATATAGCTTTAAAAAAAACAAAAAATAAGTTGACATTTTAATCTTTGTGTGGTGGTTCTTGCTTGTAATCCAGGCATTTGGGAAGCTGAGGCAAAAAGATTACTCTAATTTCAAGGCCAGGTAGGTTACAGTGTGAGACCCTATTTCAAACAAAACAGACTGACATTTTGTGAATAAAGTACAGTAGAGTTTATGCTCGTAGGTACTTTGAGTGTGTGAGTGAGTTACATCAAAGACACTCACAGTGCTTGCAGTCTCGCTCTACCCATCTCCAGGATTTTTTTATGCTCGTAGATACTTTGAGTGTGTAAATGAGTTACATCAAAGACACTCACAGTGCTGTGCAGTCTTGCTTTACCCATCTCTGGATTTTTTTTTTTTTTTGCAAAACTGAAACTACAACCATTACTCTGCAATTTCCTCATCACCCTGCTTTGATATCAACGCCGCTTTGCCTCTGCATTCAGTTGCTATAGCTGCTTCATATAAGCCATATGCTTATGCTTTTGTGTCTGGTATATTTTGTTTGGCATAACTTCTTTAGTGATCACTGTGTTGTAGTGTATGTCAGAATTTTCTTCCATTTCAAACTGATTGATACTCTGTCTCATTTGGGGTATTCGTGCCATTGTTTGTACATATAATTGCTGGTAGACAATGCTCCCACAGTTTGACTATTGTGAACCATGCTACTGTAAATATGAGCATACTAGCATCTGTTTGAATCCTTGTTTGAACTTCCTTTGTATATAGATCCAGAAATAGAATTGCTACATTATTTAAGAAAAAAAATAAATGCATGTCAGGCATTTGGTATGTTTTTAATTTGTGAGGGTACTGTGACTCCGCATAGCCATCAAAGCTTTGATATGGTTACCTTGTAGTTGAGCTATGAAGTATACTTGTCTACTCTTCCCATCTTCTACCACTCCTTATGCTTACAGTTTGACAGTTGCTCTATTTTATAAGAGTGCCATATTTTGATTAAATGTAGCGCTTGTTAGATATAATAGTATTACATTACAATTTCGAAGGGGAAGGATAAAGTTCATTTAATAAAATGAACTTGAAGGCATGTTAAATTGTGCCCCAAGTTCAGTCGGATTTCCTGTTACCTGCTGGTTATCTGTGGCTCCTTCAGTGCCCTGTATGTCAGTCTGTGCTACCACTTAGTGACTGTCATCTTCAGGTTTTGACAGGGTGGCCATAGAAACGGAGTGGTGGAGGAGAACTGCTTGTGGGCTTGGACACGACCTCGGGTTAGATGTCCGCCCCGACTCTAAGGATTTAGATAGAGGAGGACGTCAGGGTGGGACTAGGGAAGAGTAGGATCTAGGGACACTTTCGGGGACTGGAAACCACACAGGGCAGTGGTAGCCAATCAGTGGGTTGAACTCTTCTCAGGTTGTGGGTGTGGAAGCTAGGGGCAGCTTAGTGTGGATCAGGAATGAAACCTTTGAGGGAGCTGGTGCTTAACTGTATCTCTACTGAGGAAGTAGCTTACCCTGTGCTACTTCTTGACGGGTGTCTTTTGAATGGCTTGAAAGGTTCCAGGCTGTTTTGTATTGGTTTGAATGCTGGTCTGGGTTTGGCGGAGAGTAATAGTAAAGCCCAAGATCCAACTTAAGAAAAGCCAGCAGGACTGTAGTGTGAGGTCGCTTGCTGATTTTTAGAAATGCTGTGTCTGTCCTTATTGCACTCCACAGGATTAAGGACTCAACTGGTACTCTTGCCTTTTTCATCAATTCTTCTTTTCGAGGACCCAGGCATTCTGTCTGTGACCTCTTCCCTACAAAGGCAGCTGCCTCAGCAGACCCCTTCCATCAGTCAGTTGTCTCTGACTTTTTGCCTTGCTGAGAAAGGAAAGATAAGTTTATTAGTCCTTCTACCTGATACCAGGGAAATTTGCAGAGAAGCATTTGTTTCATTGCAAGTTCTGAGTTCTTTTTAGCAGGGTTAATTATTTCGCTTGCTATTAAGGAAGTTGTGCAATTTGAGGCCAGGAAGCTGACTTGGGTCATGGTGCTGACTACACAAGTGTAGCAGCCAGAGCTTGGTCACAGGAATCCATGTAAAGGTGGGAGGAGAGAACTGACTTTACATATCCTTCTTCTGATTCACATACAGTGAATGCCCTCACATCCACACCATACACACATAGAAGGAAAATTAAAAAAAAATAAATACAAGTTGGCTCAGTTGGGAACCTGAGTTGTTCGATCCCTGGCACCAATGTGGTAGAAGGGGAGAAGTGATGTGGGTATACACATACAATCACAAAGAAAATTAAATTTTTTAAAAAGAATGTTGCAAAATTTGTAAACTGTTTTTCTTTAATCTATACACTTTATTTAAATTTGCATTTATACGATTAATTTCCATACTAGCCAAGGCATTTCCTGTTCTCTAACATTGCTTTCTGTTGCAATGTTCCTTTGATCTAGAATAGCTGCTCTGTCCCTGTTTTTTCAAGACTTTGTTTTTGAGAAGCCAGTTAGTACACACCCCTCAGTTGTGTTTTGTATTTCCTCATGGTGAGTCACAGCAGTGACACGGGACCTTCTCAGGCTCTCCAGAGGCTCATGCTCTCTCTTTGTGCCACTTTTTGATGGTTTTATTTTGATGAGGGTGATACTGCTGAGTTTCTCCACTGTGCAATTACTGTTTCCCCTCTGTAATGAGTAAATACTTTATGGAGAGGTAGTTTACGACTGCACATGTTCCCTTGTTGTTCTTTTCTCTATTTTGGCATCTATTGCTGGCTCTTTTCTTGTATAGGGAAGTTACTGTGACTGCCAAAGGACTTTAGATCTTTAAAACAACGTTTGACTTTACTTTTAGAAAGATTTTTTTGTATTTTGTTATTATTATTATTTGTAAGCAGAGAATACTCGTTCATTTTCCGGTTGCCCAGACCCAAATAATCAAATAGAAATTATATTAATATCAACATTGGCCAATGGCTTAAGTGTATTTCTAGCTACCTCTTATATCTTAAATTAACCTATTTCTATTATTCTGTGTATCACCACAAGGCTGTGGCTTACCAGGTAAAGTTCTAGGCATCTTTCTCCTTCGGCAGCTACATGGCATCTCCTCGATGCTGCCTACTCTCTCTCTATATCTCTGTTCAGATTTCCTGCCTGCTTTACTCTGCTAAGCCATTGGCCGAAACAGCTTTATTCATTATTTAATAAAAGCAACACATATACAGAAGACTGTCCCACATCATCTCCCCTTCTTTGTCTAAGTAAAAAGGAAGGTTTTAACTTTAGTACAGTAAAATTACATATACAAAACAGTTATCAAGCAAGAATTATAGTTAACAATATTTAGTCCATTTACATTTGACAAATTAAGGAAAATACCTTATCATCCAGCCTATTTTTGTGAGTCCAAAGTTTTATATCTAATTTATGTTTTTATCATAACTAAGGAAAATTATAACTGTCTTCAACTCTTCAAAGACCCCAGAAGGATTATTACTACCTAAGTAAACAGGAAGTGCATTATAAACAACTTCCAAAGTTCTAGAATTAACAATAACGTCTTGCTGCCTGGCCAGTCACCCAAAGTTCTTCTGTAATGTTGGGGCATCCATCTTCAACCTACAGGCCTATAGCATCCAGCAGACTTTTCCATGAAGCAGGAAATTTGAAGGATCTGTTCTGCCTTGTAATGGCAAAGTTCACCAGTTGCTTTCTTCTGTGTCCTGCAGAATGTCTGGCAGTTTCCTCTGTAAAGCAGGAACCCTGAAGGACCATCCCATCTTTTGGAAAGTTCAGTAGTCACTTTTCTGTGGGTCCTTAGGTCCAGTTCATACAGAATACCATCAAGCAGTCCAGGCAAGAGCAGTTTCTTGCCCAGATGGCTAGCCTTGTCACATTGAAGACAAATTCCATGACGAGTTTCTTCAGTGCCCAATATCCTCTCTGAAGTAATTGGTGCTGCCAGAAGCAGACGTGTCTCACTGTTGAGAAAAGTCTATGTTCTTAAAACATTTTAAATGCCATATTCTATAGGTCTTTGAAGTGTTGAAGATTATCTATCTGAAATTTTTTCTCTTTATATCCAGAAAACCTAACTAACATGACTACAAGTTTAATTATTATAAATGACTATTTATCTGTAATTTTAATTATGCATTACATTTTAAAGTGAGCTGTATAAACATAATACCTTAAACAAGAACAAGAGTAGAAATATATATAAATATATATACACACATACAGTGTAACAAAATTGACCTTAAATTTGTATCAATAGACTAAGATCCAAACCAGTGCAAAATACTAATCTCTATATCATATCCTCCTTATTTATTTATTTTTTTTAGAAATTGACTGTGACCATTAATCACTTTATAATCAACCCCCTTTAAATGAAAACAAACATTTATAACAATCATTTTAGGAATTTGGGCATTGTTTTCTCCAAACTGCTTCCTGCTGTTTGTTGGGTGAAGTACTTTTGGGTTCATGGAGACCTTTCAGGGTTGCGGGATCATCTTGTTTGATCAAACCACATTAGCCTGGAAGGAAGCCATGGGTTCTCATCTGGAAACAGAAGCAGGACCTCTTTCCCAAAGTAACATGTCCTTAGACTCAAATCTTGAAGTTAAGATACCTTTATGTTGGCTTAACTTAGCAGCTCCCAGAATCAAATTTCTCTTTGTAGACCAAAAATTCAAAGAAAACGCAATGATATGCACAGTGATTCTCTGTGTTTTCCATCTTTGGTCCTGCCGTAAGGAGGACAAGCAGGCTGTGTCCCGCCACCTGGCTCCCGTTGCCCGGCTAGCTTATACCTGAAATAATTACACAGAAACTGGATTCATTATATTACTTATATCTAGCCAACTCTCACTCTTGATCTAACCCATTTCTATTAATCTGTGTTCACCACAAGGTCGTGGCTTACCGGGAAAGCTTCTAAGTCTCGGGCAGGAGCTTCATGGCGTCGGCTCTCTCTGCCTTCTTCCCAGCATTCTTTTCTCTTTTTCCTGCCTATCTAAGTCCTGCCCTATCAAAAGGCCAAGGCAGCTTCTTTATTTAACCTATGAAAGCAACACAAATGCAGAAGGACCTCCTATACCAGTTCCCATAGCATCATGCCTTTTTTTAAAATTACTTCTACTCCTTTAATTTGTGTCTGTGCTCCTTTATATTACCTTCATTTCTTGGCCACCCAGACCCGAATAATCACACAGAAATTATATTAATATCAACACTGTTTGGCCAATGGCTCAAGCATATTTCTAGCTAGCTTTTATATCTTAAATTAACCTATTTCTATTAATCTGTGTATCACCACAAGGCTGTGGCTTACTGGGTAAAGTTCTGGGCATCGTTCTCCTTCGGCAGCTACATGTTATCTCCTTGATGCCACCTACTCTCTCTATATATATCTCTGTTCAGATTTCCTACCTGCTTTACTCTGCTAAGCCATTGGCCAAAATAGCTTTATTCATTATTTAATAAAAACAACACATATACAGAAGGACATCTCCCGTCAATTTCTTTTTCTTTTTTTTCAAGACAGGGTTTTTCTGTATAGTCTTGGCTGTCCTGGAATTAGCTCTTGTAGACCAGGCTGGCCTCAAATTTACAGAAATCCACCTGCCTCTGCCTCCCAAGTGCTGGGATTAAAGGTGTGCGCCACCACTGCCTGCCTGGCTTAAGATTTTTTTTTTTAATTGCATATGTGTGTGTTCAGTTGTTCATCAATACACATTTGAGTGTAGTTGCCCAAGGAAGGCAGGAGAGGGGCACAGATATGGAGCTGGAGTTAAAAGCAGTTGTAAGTTGCCTGATGCGGGTGCTGAGAACTGAGTTCTAGTCCTCTGCATAAGCAGTAAGTGCTTTTAACTTTGAACCATCCCCTCCAGTTCCACTTGACAGTATTTTCTTACATGGCAAACCAAGACTAAACTTTAGTTTAAGTGTGAGGAATTTGATTATAGATTGTTTTCTGACTCTGTATCAGATCTCACGAACCTGGGCAATTCCCAGATGGTGTGCTGGGTTGGGTAGGAGCTCCATGTGTGTTCTGTGCCAGCCTTGTTTTATTAGTTCTACCCTCGCCCTGGCGAGCTGCCTTGCTATGTGCACATTCGACTGCCTGAAAACCCCTTCAGGGCTGCACCTCTAGTGTTTTTTAGAAAATTGGGATTTCTTTGAGGACACTGGTATTGTAGTTTGGTTTCTTCTCATCTTGCTGTTTTGGAAGTTGGGATTTTATAATGCTGATTAGGAGTTTTATTTCAAGATCTGTCCTTTCCTGTCATACTCTATGACAAATGAGATTGCTTTAGAAATACTGTTTTGAGCACATATGAAAATAACATTTTTCTCAATTGTCTTTTTTTTTACTGTGATACATATGAAAGCTATTTTTTGGTAAATTCAAATGATTTATTTTGAGTTTAATGAATTCTGATTAAAAGAAAAACCAGTAATTTATATCCCGTGTAACTGAAAGGACGGCTGGGTCATCTTTGCTGTTCTGACATGGACTCAGGAAGACTCCAGTGCTGTGTCCACGCTTTGAGCGCCCGTGAGGAATGTCCAGTCAAGAAGAGCTTTGACGGGATGGTGCAAGCTTCAGATGATCATATTCACCCCTTAGTGCCAGACACTGTGACGATGAGATGGGATTCTATAGAAGCATGAGTTTGGGGCAGAAACCTTTTATGAATAGAGTGTATATATGCATGGTAGGTGTCCTTTTGAAATTCAGGTAGATTGGTTTTTAATAACAGCAGCGTTTGCTTTTCTCAAGAAGCAGTGACTGGGACCTGCTGATAAAGCCTTTGCTCAGAGGCACAGACCCCAGAGTTCTTAAAGCCCTTTCCAGCCATAGGTGAAGCTCATTTTGATGTTTAACATTTAAAAGCCTGTGAAGCGAGTAGGGCAGCATCAATTTTGAGAAAAATGAAGTTAAAAGTAGAACCACATCTGTGAATAGACCTTGAGAACAGCCCTCAAAAAGAGTGTGTCAAAATTAGGCTGTTGGTGTGCTCTCATTGTGACGCAGCAACCACATAATTTCCCAGAAACGTGTCCCTCAAATTTGTGATGACTGAGTTTGTGTGGAATCTGGTTTGAGGAAAGTGGGCAACTTAAAGTCTGCGTCTAAGCTTAAACTGTGCTATCATTTTAGGGTTTGCTGTGTAAAGCTAGACTCTTTTGAGAGTGCCCCCTGCTTATCTGCCTCTTCGGTGCTGTAACAGTTTCTAAGGAGAAATAGACACGTGGACTTAGACTGGTGTACTGATGAAAGTGCTCCATCTTTCTGTAAACTCTTGTTTGGAGTGTGTCTGGCTGTTGACCTTTGACTTGGCAGAGATTGTGCTCATCTTCCACCCTCCCTCCTTAGCTGCTGTCCTTTCTGACTCATTCTTCAGTCTAAAGAGACCTGTGGAAACAAATACTTTGAAATTCACTGCTAAAGTCTGAAATTAATTTAGTGGGCAGCAATTGGAATGACTACTACATTTTGGAAAAAGGACTTTTCTCTAAACATTTTCTGTTAGCTTGAGCAGATAAAAACCAGCTTCACTTGGTCACAAACAGTATGTTCCCACCTCAAATGAGTCACCTGCCCCCCTTTAACTGCATGTGCTCCTCATGTGCACTTCAGTTCCACCTGTCCAGTGTCCTGTTTTCATGAACACTCTTTTTGGGAAGAAATATCCTGAAACCAAGCTTTTGAGTTAAAATTGCTCAGATATAATGCCGAACAGCATATTCCAATTAACCATTATAAAGATGTATTGCTGGGACATCTAGTGTTGCTGAAAACAGGCAGATTCTTTCTGTAGTTAAAAATATTGTGATTTCTGGTATCTGAAAAGTGAGTAAAAAGAGTAAAAATATAGTACAGATTTTTTACATATATATATGTATACACACACACATATAAAGAGTAAATGTCATATCTTTATTCCAACCACTATTTCATGTTTATGTCAAGATGTTGCAGTTAGCAGGAATGTGTTTGACAAATGCTGCCAACCATGAGTTTTTCTCTAAAAACAGATGGTAGGTTTTACATACAGTCATTTTGTGTGGCTATCTGCAGACTTTGGCAAAATATATTTTGTCTTTTAATACTATTCTGCCTTCCAGTCCTGATGTTTTCTTGATCGATTTCTCTTTTTAGTAATAAGTACAGTTTGGTGCCGTTTTCTTTTTGGTATATTTCACTGGCGGATTGACAGTAGGAAAGAGGATAGGGCTCTGGGGAGGAAAAGCCCTCTCAGGTAATGGCCGTTGCTAGGCAGCTCCACCAGCCCTAGAGGGAATGGACACTCTCCTGGAGGCCCTGTGTGCCTGCCGAGGATCATCCAGGACTGACTGACTCCTTTTCTTTAACTTTGGTCCTCTCGGTGCTTTTTAATTCGGACATTTCTCCCTGTTTTCCTCTCGTTGTCTGCACATAGTTGTGGGGTTTTAACATGGTAGTTTTAATTTTTTTAAAGAGTTAGTCTCATTAACAAGTAACTCAGTTGTTTGTTACATGTAGAGGAACTTAGCACAGTGCATGGAATAAGCTTCTCTGACCACATGAGAGAAGGCCTGGATGAATTCCTTTACATCTAGTTTAAAGACGTTTTCTTCCCATAAAGACCCTGCAGCTTCGAAGTCGAAGTGTGTTGGCCTCAGAAAAGTAAAATTGGTGTTTAGCGAAGGGCATCTCTCTGTGGTTTCCAGGTGGGCTCATTCGATCTCATTGCATTGTGAAGGTTTCTTTTAACCTCTGGGGTCTGGCTGGGTACTCACCTTGAATGGCATTCCTTATGCGCTGTCTTAATTATGTTTATCTGTGCTTTTAACTAACCTTAAAAAAAAGATTTCAGATGTTGCAAGTCTAATTAAAGAGACAGACAAAGCACAGTTTATACTGTAGATTTTTTTCTGCAGTTCAATTAATCAGCATGTTTTCTCTTTTAATTAAAACCATTTTAGTAAATTAAAGCCCACAGCAAAACACATATATAATTTGTTTGTAATTAGCTCTTAATTGGTGGTAGTTGAAGCTTAGCACCCTTGGTTTCTTTCTTCATGATTGCCATTTTATTAGCAGCCAGTCATTAATTAATCTTTTTCTAATTAGCTTATAAAACTGTTGATGGCACATTATTGTAAATGTGATTTTAAGTTCAAAGCTTGTTAATAGGCTTTCTTACTTAGAAGAACAGAGATAAAGAAATTGCTGAAAACAGTACTACAGTTCTTTCAAAAAACTGTCTTTCTTATGGGGCTCTGTGAAGCATCTAACAGCTTATGGTTAATTTTTTAATGCTTTTTCCCCATTATGAATGGAATAAATTGTTTGAATATAAATGTCAATATCCAGGAGTAATTTCAGCAATGTAATGTCTTTTTCTTCTGCTTTGGAATATTGTAATCTAGGTATAATTTGAAGTTATTAAAATGGGCATTATATAAATATTTCGCTATTAAATCAGAGTGTATGGATCATATTATATGTGTATATGTACATCTGTCTTCCTAATGTGTTTTAAATCAGGGTTTGTTGGTTATGCCTTGAAATAAGCTGGCAGGAGTTATAGGTATGTGTAACTATGTATCTGGTTGTACATTTAGACACTAATGTGATAGACAAACATGTCAGCCTGTATATGCACACACTTCGAGTTAACATTGAAACAAGATGCCAATGATACAAAAAGATCTTGATTGAAAATTGAGTTAACGATGAGCTGTGTCATAGCTGAGGCTGTTGTCGGACACTGGCGTCCCAGGTGTGACTGTGGAGAGGAGGACCAGTGTAACATTGACTGTGCGCGCACCACCTTAACCTGGGGTTTGCGTGAAACCCATTAGCCTTGTTACACCCTTCTTGAAATACAGTGCATCCTGAGTTGTTTTTAAAAATCAATTATTGCCAAGTTTTGAAACTTAAATTTTAGAACACAACAGAACTGACCATTGGAAATACTTGAACGTTCTTTGACTGTTTCTGTGCTTGTTTCTCAGAAGGCATTTACAATGGCAGGTGAGAGACACTAGAAAGGGATAGCTGACAAGGAAAAAATTAAAAATTGGATAAAAAGTAAATGAATAATGTCATATTACTAAAAAGATGAGAGGCTAATTTGTGCCGACTTTTTGCTAATTTTGTTCAAGCTTCAAAATGAGGAGCTGTCCCCCGTTCTGTGTAGCGCTGATGACAGCGCCAATGATCCATGAAATAAGCTGCCGCTGGCTTTGTTCTGATAAGAATGAGCAAATCTGCACAATGTTCGGCTCCCAGAATCTCATTTTCATACTTGCATGCAGGCTAAAAGAAATAAGCTGTTTGCAGGCCTGATTAATCAGACATTGGGGTTTTTGTCTCTTTGATCTCTTTCGTCTCCTAGGTAACTTGCTTGACATTAATGTTGAGCTTGAGTAAAGACAATCAGGAATTGTCGACCAAACTGATATAAAAATTAAAGACCTTAACACTTTAAGTACTCCAGTAATGGTTCCGCTTTACTTCAGAAAACATCTGTTTTCATTTAATTAAAGAACAAAAGAGAATGGCATAAATATTTTTCATAGAGACCTATTATTCTATAAAAAGTTAAAGTATGATAATTGGTATTTTTAAATAAGTGCCTTGAAAGTGTTCAAAAGGGAGGAAAACTTCATAACTCTGTTACAAGCTAGTAATTTTGAGATGACTAAAATATTTTATAAAATGGATAAGCAGTCCGTAGCTGTGCTAGATTAAGCTGTTGGAATCAGATGCTTCAAAAGATTATCAGGAAACTTTATGACAACATTTGTAAGAGGTACTAACTTTATTTTGAAGTTTTTTTTGAAACCTGCACTGTGTTTATAAGGATGTGCCATCATATCTGTTTTACGACCCAATGTGGTTTACACACACTGGACCTGTAAAATTGAAAGGAATTAAAAAAATGTCGCGGTGCATTTGCTTGAGGTTGTGCAGGCGCTTTTACAAATCTTCCAAGTGGCTGTAAAGATGAATGCCTCAAGGGTCCAGCCAGGGCCCTGCTTTTCCAACCAGCTAAAGCCCTTATCTTAAATCCAAGCAAAGTACCATTAATCTTTTTGAAAGACCTTTTATGGCTTTTAATATATCCCAAATTAGAACATTTTACACCCTTGGTTCCTGAAATATGGTGATAAAAAGCCTTTAGAGCTTAATTTTCCTTACCGCATGCTCCGACCAATTTGCAGTTCTTTGTGATAATGTTTAGACACCTTAATTAAAATGCAGCAAAATATTGGATGTTCTATATGGAAAATGCTGATACTTTGGCTACACATACAAGAAATCCTGTATGTATTTTTATTCATTAAAAATGTCTTCTCATATTGTGTTACTATAGTTATCTGATAACCCCTAACCGGTTTTTTTTTTTTAATTCACTTTTTTACTTAATATAAAAGCCATTGACCAAGCTTTTGGGATGTTTACATTGGGCAGGAAGATGCATTTGGTGAAAGGGTGATTCCTGTCTGCCTGTCTTATTTGTTTGTTTTAGAGAAATACAGCACAGTATCCTTTTATATTCTGAAACTCAGGTTTGTCATCTCGACTGAAAAATACATTTTTTTTCTCAACTACCTCTTCATGGAAGGCCGTATTATCCTTTTGTATTTCCAGATATTCTTGTTCCATTTCTTTCTCCACAGAAATAAGTGAAACATATTCACTTAAGCATTTGAAAGTCAAAAACTACTGTGAATTTTCATCATCGTTACAAATCGTAATTTTTTTTCTGTAAAAAAACCACAATACATAGACAACCTTGTTTTAATGTTTATTGATTGAAGAACATTACATTTAACCTGGCCCATGGTCTAAAGTAGGTAGATACTACGCCCTTATAGGAACATTGTCTGAAAGTGCTCCTATAAACCTGGTAGTTTATTTAGTTCACAAAGTGATGGAACCCACTGTGCAGTTTAAGAATTCTTAAAAGTTTATACTGTGTCTTGATAGTGGTCTCTGCAACTTTGCCATGATGCTGGTGGCTCTAGGTTTGATTTTTTTTTTTTAAGCTTTGCAGCAACTCTGGAAGCATTTCTCATTTGGCTGTGTTAGGGTAGAGAGTCAGTCCATGGTGCTCCTTGGTTTGTCTGTGTTATATCTGGGGAACTCAGAGAAGAAACTTCAGTAAGTTAAAAATAAAGAACTGTAGTTTGACTTTACAGTAGTTTGGGAAAACAACTTTTACTCATGGTAATGGTGGATAGCAAATATGGTTTACATTATATTGTTTCTTACCCAAGGGAGAGGGATGAGTTTAAATATAATAAAAAGTAGCTGAGAGGTAAATAAGACTTTGACCTGGAGGAGTTGGTAAACTGTATCATGCATCATTCTTTTATTTAGTTTGTATTGAATGGAATGGAATCAGCGGAGAAATACAGATATTCAGGGAATGAAGCAGGAAAGAGATTAAGTCATCCATGTGAATCTTGGCATCTTTCTGTACATCTTAAACTTAGGTTACAAGGTGCTTTTTGTGACACAAGACAGCTTCTTAGGTCCACTTAATGCTCCCCATGTGTCCAGTTTTGCCCCCACACTTCCCACTCCCCTTGCATTTAGCTGCACCTTGTGGTTAACTCTTATGAGAAAACGCCTGTGCTACTTTACGAGCCCCTAAGAGACCTCCATTCTGCCACATAAGGAGACACAAGACGCATGGGGGCCTTGGACGTTCTCAGAGTTAAACAGAAACAAAAAGTCATTGGTATTTAGGGATTCGCTTGACACTGCATTAGCCTGAGCTGCAGGTTCTAACTTAATTTTTTTTTCATGTATGACACGTAAACAGATTTTCAGTGGATGGGAATTCCATCTTAGTGGAAAATAATGCCACCACACTTTCTCTGAGTTTCTTGTTCTGAGGTGTAGTGATGCTCAGCCCCATAATTAGTCTTTTTAAATCTCAATCTCCTCCCTCCCTCCCCCTTTCTCTCTCCCTCCCCCCCCCGTGTGTATATACATATACACTATTGTTTGGGTATAGAGAGAGAACCATCTCTCTTTTGAGACAGGGTGTCTTATGTCATGATCCTCTGCCCTGCCCTGCCCAGCTTCTGGGGATTCTCCTGCCTCTGCCTCCCATATTCCTCATACAAATTAGAATTACAGATGCATTTGCTATCATGCCTGGATTTATGATGGGGGGGTGTCCAGGTATTCAAACTCATGTCCTCATACTTGTATAACAAATATTTTACCTATGGAACCATCTCCCTGCCTAGTTGTTTGCCTTTTGTGTGTGTGTGGGGGGGGGGGTGTTAACTTAGGTGAACTTTTCTGTAATAAAGAGCTAGAAGAGAGTTAACAGAGTCAGCATGGAGGTGAAAAGAGTGTCCTATGTTGTTTAGGGCTATGTCTCCAGTGGCTGGCAGAAGCAAGCGCCCGTGCCTTCATAAAGGAAGGCGGAGTTTAGAGAAGCCATGGAGCCAACGCCAGAGACATATGCCAAAACCTTGCCAGTAGGCCACAGCCACATAGCCATACACAGATTAATAGAGATGGGCTACTTTAGGATATGAGTTAGCCAGAAATATGCTTAAGTTATTGGCCAAACAGTATTGCAGATAATATGGTTTCTGTGTGATGATTCCGGAAGTCTGGGGGCCAGGGCACGAACAAGCCTCCTACAGCACCAGGTGGATATTCGGGTTCTGCGTGGTCCTTTCCGTGGCTGTAGTGCTGTTAACCATGTCAGCACCTTAGTGTGAGAGAGAATGTGTGTTTCCTTCTTGAGCTGAAAAACCAGGTCTGGTGCTCTCAAGTTTGTAAATTCCAGAAAAATCTTGATTACCCCTTGTCTGTTTTGCCCAAGATCATCTGAGAGATGTGTCAAGCGTTACAGACTTCATCTGCCTGAGTTTACTTCTTGCGCATGAACTCTTCGCTTCCAACCATGCCTTTCTAGGCTCCCAGCCAGGCAATTCTCTAAAACTCAGACTTTGATAGGCAAATTTGAGTGGCTTCCTATGTTTCCTCTCCACGAGTCTGCCTGTCTTCTAATATGTGTTTGGTTGAATGAAGGAATAGGAATGCCAAGAAACATCAGAAAGATCGAAAGCCTTCATTGATTTAAAGCTTTCTTTGTTTTTGAGGCAGAGTCTAGCTATGCAGCCCTGCCTGAGTGGTTTCCCTGGGAAGCATCTCTTTGCCTGGTTCTCCAGGTGTACCCCACTATACCACCTGACTTCACCTCAGTTCTTCGTGGATCTGAGTCATGCACATGGATGCATAGTTTACATTAAGAATCCCCCCTGAAAGTTGTGTGCCGGCATTACTGCTCTGGAGATGCTTCCTGGGAAATACTTTGCAGTCTAGCAAGTGCTAGAGAAATACAGAGGCAAGAACTTATAGGCTGAGCTAGAGAAGACATCTGGATTGGGGTTCACGTGAAATGAATTTTGTAGGGCCAGCAGTTAGCAGTCAGGGAAGCACGAACAGGGCTGCTGCCCAGGAAACAGCTAGGTCCTGGAGCTCAGCTTCTTCACTTTCTGACTCCCTTACATTCTTTTCTCTCTCAGACTTAAGAGCTGTTGCCCATCATGCAGAGTGCATTTATGAAGTAGTAATTAGCTTCCCCATGTTTCATTAATCCCATCTGTGGCTGCCAATCAGAGCTTCTGATCAGCATGAGATAACTGGTGTGACCATACTGAGTTGCTATAATTCTAGCCCAGAGCAAAGAAAGTTGATGTCTCTGTCAGTCTGTTTGCAGCCTTATCAGGGCAAATTCCTGTTCAGCCTACAGAATTGCTGAGATAGCTTGGAGGGCCTTATTACTACCTTTGTGGACCCTCAAAGGGTCTGAGTTTGGGAAGGATTTCCATCCAGGGGATGGTGCAACTGGGGTAGAGGGTCTTTGAGTAGTGCAGGGCAGTAAAAGCCATATCTGTGTATTTGTTATGCTTTGTTCAGGGGGCCAAGTGTAGGATTTCTTACTTTTAGACACAGCTCCTGAACTATGTGTGCCCAATTTTTTGTACTATTGTAATTCCTGCATTAGTTAGGATATTTCTTTTCATATTTTTTTTCCTTTTTTCTTCCATATTTCTTAGCTTGGTGTAAAAATTGCCAAAGCAATTGCCTGCCACAAGTTTGTTAAAGCCAAAAAGGAGGCTGAAAACTCACAGGCTGCTCGAAAGAAGAAGAAACTGGCGTGGGGGTAAGTTCACTTTGTCCTGGGGTGGATCAGCTAGCTCAGCTGTTAGGAAGACTAGGGTTCAGTTCCAAGCACACACATGGTGACTCAACAACTGTGCAATTCAGGGGGATTTGATGCCCTCTTCTGGTTTCTGGGGACCAGGCATGCATATGGTACACAGACATACATGCAGGCAGAACACTCAGACATGTAAAATAATAATAATGTTTAAAAATTGGGGAAAAAAAAAAGTCATGATTCTATTTACTCGGTAGGAATTGCCGAAAGTCTGCTTATCCATTGAATCCAGTTTGTTTTATCTCTCAGTAGAATGATTATGGGGTTATAAATGTGGAGGCATTTCCTCAGCCTGTGGTATTTGTGAAATTGTAGTGCTTTGGTCACTTACCAAACAGGTTATTTTATTTTAGAAGTAAATTGAGATTTTTATGCTCTTCGTTTTAGGTTTGAAGCAAAGAAGAGATGGGAAACTAAAAGCAACATGGGATATATGTAACCTCGCAGAGTTCTTCAGGACGCGTATTGATAGACTGGCATGGTTCATTTACCAAAAAGATTTTCTGCTTAGGTTTAAAATGTCAGAAAATTGATAAGAGTAGAAAAAGATAAGCCTAAAACTTGGGAACTGATTATAAATTCCTTCCAGTCTTTTTTCTAAGAAGTTTGTAAAGGAAATGAGCATTTTTATATTTGTGTAAGAAATTTTAAGCATATTTACAAGAAAAATGGGAAGGGTTTTATTTATTTGTATAAACCTACAGTTTAAAATCAGTTTTGTGTTTCTTCTGTTAGGTCTAGGATAGCCTGTGAGGTCCGTGTACTTCCTATCTGTTCTTAACATGACTGTAATTTTTCTAGAATTGTGTTTTTCAGATTGGCTTTTGTTTATAATAGATTAGTCATGAATATAAAAATTCTCAATTGTTACTGACTTTACTAATGATTGTAATTACTTTAATGTTATAAGAATACTTATTGATTCTTTATGGAGGCAGTAGAATTAATATTTTGTAGTCACATAGTAAAAGCAATTGATTAATTTTTGTGTAATGTCAGTGGACATAATTATAGTAAAATGGTAAAAGCAACACATAGACAGAAGGACCTCCCACACCAGTAAAAAGTGGACATAACATATCTGGAGGATGATTTAAATTCAGCTTTGCCTAGAAAATATCTTTCTAACTATTTCTCAACTATGTCATTCTTTATGTTGTGATTGTTCTTTGAAAAAGAAATGGTCTGATTGTGCTAGACGGATAATTGTAACTCAGGATATCATAACTTTGGATTGTCCAACAGCTCCTTTGTTTTCACCTCTTCCTCTGCTACTTAAAAGATGAAATGAGTTAGTGAGGCTAAAGAGAGAACTAATACCTGGAAAGTCATTGTCCTTAGGTATGTGTTTTACAGTCCTAATGGAAATAGGCTTTGAAAAGTCACTTGTAACTGGCAAGACTAAATGTGGACAGTGTGAAAAATTAAGTCATGATTATAATTACATTATTTTTAGATTTAAAGCAGTAACAATTTCATTAACTTATGGCAATATGTAAGTTTTCTTTATATAAAGAATTAGTGAATAATTTGTTGCTCATTAAGAGTCCAGATGTTGCCGGGTGGTGGTGGCACTTTTAATCCCAGTACTTGGGAGGCAGAGGAGGTGGATCTCTGTGAGTTTGATGCCAGCCTGGTCTACAGAGTGAGTTCCAGGACAGCCAAGGCTACACAAAGAAACCCTGTCTAAAACAACAACAACAATTAAAAAAGGAGAGAGAGAGAGAGTCCAAATCTTGTTTCCATTCAGTTGAGAACTGAGATCTAGGAGATTGGATATCCACTGACTTGTCTTCATACCTTTTATAAATGTTCCTGAGTACTATATACTCCGAGTGAGTGAATGTATGTTTCACAGTGCAGGAATATTGCCCCCGAAGTTCCTAGTGTGGATAGTTTCATATGTAAGGTCCTCAGAACATGCATTCTCCTTGGGCCTCCACCTTAATTTTCTTTTTCCTTACATTCACTTGAGGCTAGTGACTTTTGTCAGCATTTTTCCCTTCTCAGACCTTGGCAGAATGTTTTTCGTTAGGATCAGATCGTGAAGCCCCCGACTTCTCCCTCTAATCAGCGAGGCCCTGCTCACCCACACCAGTACCAGCAGTTTGCCTCTGTTTCTTATTTATTTCCCATTTATATGTATGGGGTGTATGTCTCTGTACCATGTGTTTGTCTGATACCTATGGAGGTCAAAAAAGAGGCATCATATCCCCTGGAACTGGAGTTGTAGATAGTCGTGAGATACCATGTGGATGTTTGGGTCCTCTGGAAGAGCAGCCAGTGCTCTTAGCAGCTGAGCTTAACTGAGGGAAGAATAGTCAGGAGGGAAGGTGGCCAGAGAGAGGACTCTCAGTTCCCTACTTGTGTGGACATGGATTGTGGATGTATTGCTGTGGGTAGAGAGTAGGAAGGAGGGACTGGGTGAGAAAGCAGCACAGTGCTTTTGCTTGTATCTGCTTGCCTCTTATTTGGTATTAGTTTTATTTGGGATGAGCTTTAATTTAACTTAGATACTTTATTCCTTAGAACAATAAAATGGTAGCATTATTCCTAGAGTATTGGTGTTGCCCAAGGCATGTAGTCAGGGCTACATTGAAATAAGGGTTCTTTGTGGATCAGTAATAACTATGGTTCCTGAAGCTTCAGCTTGTTCATTTACTACCTCCAGAATGCTTGAATTAGTCATGTGATTGTCAGTTCCTGCTGAGTGAGATTAATATGTTTTAGACCATTGGTATGGCATTAATGTAACATGATTTATTGTCTAAGTACTTCAGGTCAGAACAACTTACTGAGGAACAGTAATTTTCAGCTTTTACTGCACTGGTTTTGAGAAGTAAAGTTGGTAGTGCATTCTTGTTTAGGAGCCCTCGGGATGTTTCTGATTTCAGCAGAACATTCTATTTCTTTCACCAAAAGGAGAGTTTGAATATGTAATCTCAAGATGGCTATAATTAGTTCTGATGACAGTTAAATACCTCAGCCAAGACTGTAAATCAGCAGTTAAACTCTCATTTTTGCAACTGATCATAAATCTCAAGCATTGTATTTTGGGGCAGGCAGATAAAGGAGGGGCAGACCTCAGACAGAGATAAAATGTCATTGGAACATTTGGTTACAGCTGTAAACCTCACACTTCAAATCTCATATGGCTTACACCTTTTGTCTAAACTGTCTTTGAAGTCCTTTAGTAACTTAGGTTATTAACAACCAGTGAGAAAGTGT
>PVIU01009069.1:0-22330 GCA_004026605.1 Ondatra zibethicus | reverse complement strand
CTGCTGTTCAGCAAGTTCTATTATCCACCAGGTCATCTCCCCATGACTTTCAAAATTTCTACATTCACTTTGTTAGGGAAAGATTAATGCTATGTATTTGGAAATATATATCTTAATAACTAAATACATTATACAAGTCTGAGTTTTCAATCAGATAGTAATTTTTTGTTGTGTTTTTTTTTAATCAGTAGTAAATTTTGGGAAAATAAATTGATGTTATGTCCAGTCCCATTTTGAAATGTGGTCATCAAATTCAAAGTCAACTGATACAATTCAAGTTTTTTTGTGTGTGTGTTGGCAAAAGTTGCTTTTATTTTTAGTCTCTGGCAGGGGTAAAAACACTTTGCATGTCAATTTAATATTTTTAAAGCTGTTTATTCATTGGCTTAAATTTACACTCTACTAGAGTCTTAGCTCTAACTTTGATAAAATAAATAACAGTATTTAGACAAAATGTACATATGAACACCTTTTTCCAAAAGCAAATGTAGATTGGTGTTTGTGGCATCAGTGCCTTCTAACCTGGTAATAGACCTGAAAGGACACTGTAAAGTTGGGAGCTTTATGAAGTCAGGGCAGCATATTTTATGGCTTTTTCCCCACTCACTGTGTATGTGTGTGTGCGCGCGCGTACTCCCCTCGGCTAGTCAGTTTGACCTCTGTCTACTCTGTGAGTGCTAGGGTTACAGAGGCTGTCATGGCTGCCCATCTTTTACACGCATTCTCGGGGTTTGAACTCCAGGCCTCTAACTTGCAGCACTGAGCCATCTCCTCAGGTCACTTGATGCAATTTTCTATGAATTAATCAGAACACGTCTTTAGTTTTCAAACTTTAAATTAACCTTATGCTAACAAGCTCAGTGTGCTCTTAAATTTCAGTGACGTATTGAGATGTTTAAATTAATGTGTATGTGTATCTTTAAAGAATATTTTTGTTCTTTGACAGTTTAATATATATATAAAACACATCTTGATCATATCCACCCAACTCTCCCCTCTCATTCTCCAACATGTCCCCTCACCTTTTGGAATTAAATGTGATGATGATGATGATGGTGATGATGATGACGATAACCTACTGAGTCTTAGTGCTGCCTGCATACATGTGGGTGTGATTAGTTCCACCAGAGCTTGGGAAACCTACAAATGATTACTACTCCCAAAAAATGTCCTCATCCAACAGCCATCACCTCTTCAGCTAGGGGTGGGACTTCGTGAGTTCTTCCCGTCTGTGTTGGAATGTTAGCTGGCTTGATCCTGTGCATGCCTCGTGAGATCATATGCACACTGGCCTTCAAGTCTAGAAGATAGCATGTTCAGCATTCCTTCCCATCCCCTGACTCTGCTTCACCTCCATCTTCTATAATATTTTCACTGAGCCTGGAGCATATATGTTCTTTACCATAAGATTTTAAAGTGAACATAACCATCTTCCACCTTGGCGATTGAGTACTCTATAGGTTTTGATAAATAAGCAGAGCTGCATTCTTTAGTATTATTTTGTTTCTTCTCCATACTGCCCTCCTTGAAAGGAAAAATTCCTCACATACATGGCTTGTGTTGTAATCAGCAGACTGACTGGGGAAGGGACCCTGATGTCAGTGAAGAACAAGTCTGTGGCAGATTGTGGTGGCTATAAAGAAACTTGGGAGTCACTGCTCTTTGCTCTGGGGTTGGAATGCAGTATGTTGCCTCTGTGCCATCTGTCCCTTCTGCTCACTGGTGAATGTTCTGCAGGTGGTTGGTGCTGTTGCCAGGGTCTTCAACCACAGCAGTGCCCTCTGAGTAGCTTCTTGCCTTCTGGGTTTGGTGAATCTGATCTTTGGAACCCAGCTGGTGGGACAGCTTATGAAATGTCACAAAGTATCTTATGTTTTCAGATCTGCTTGTAAAATTAAGAATTAACTGAAACATGATTACATTTTATTGATATTAGTTGGTGTAGGAGGTCCTTTTGTATTTGGGTTGCTTTCATTGGTTAATAAAGAGACTGCCTTGGCCTTTTGATAGGACAGCCCTTAGGTGGGCGTAGTAGACAGAACAAAATGTTGGGAGGAAGAAGGCAGTGTGGCAGACACAATGAATCTCCGGCCTGAGATGGACGTAGGTTAGAATCTTTTTGGTAAGCCACGACCCCGTGGTGATACACAGATTACTAGATATGGGTTAAAGCAAGATGTGAGAGTTAGCCAAGAAGAGGCTAGATATAATGGGCCAGGCAGTGTTTTAAATGAATACAGTTTCTGTGTAATTATTTCGGGTATAAGCTAGCCGTGCGACCGGCAGCTGGCAACAGGACACAGCCAAGGGTGGCTGGAACGACAAGCAGCCCGCCCTTTCATTACTACAATTAGCAGTCCCTTTTTAAATTAAAGAAAAAGCAATAAAATTTTCCAAGTGAGATGGCATTTTCAAACATTGGGTGTTTAGTGTGTGTCTTTTACATTCAGGTCAGACTTCTTAGGGTAATAATATTCAGGAAAGAAAGGGAAGGGTTGGGCAGTGTTCCCCTCCTAAATGCTCCCGTGCCAGGTTTCTCCCTCTGTATGGTGCCACCTGAGAAATTGCTACCTGCCACCTCCTGAGTTTGTGGGCCACCTCTTGTTAAATTGCTGTGAGGGGCTTGATTAGTAACAGGTATGGAATGAGGTAATCCTTTCCCACCTCTCATTCCTGAAGGGTGTGTCTGTCCAGTTATTACTTGTTCATTGAACCTAGAGCTTTAGAAACCAACTACAGTACAAGCTGTAATTATTGATGTCTGTTTCATTTCATCTGTAAGCTCTGGCATTTGATCAAGAAGTTAATATATCACTTTATCTCCAGGCTAAATGTCTCAGCTCTCGAGGGTTTATTATTTGATGGATAGTATACAATTATGACTGCCCAGAAAAGAAAAATTGTGTTTATTTGTAAGGTGGATGATACTAGAAGTAATTATGGATGTCACGGGGAGTGGTGAAACAATGAAGCTTGAGTTCCTTTGAATTTCTACCCTGGTAATATCTGAAAAACATTTCTTGAACAGCTCCTCTCTTTTATCTCTGAAGTGATTCTGGTACATGCAAAGATGAGTAAATGCAATCTAATAGAAAACACTATAGACTAAATCTTAGACATTGCATAGTTGTTAGTGACTCAATAGCTTTGTCGGACACAGAAAAATAATCCATATGTGGTACCTTAAGTAATCCAGGCCTACAGGTCGTAGTTACTGGTTATCTCAAGTCCCCATTCCTAGCTGGGCAACTGTTTAATGACCGATAGATACTCTAGGGCTCAGTGGAGAATAGATGTGTTGATACCCTTACTTTCTCAGCTACCTGTGCTCTAGGCCTTGGTGATATGTGATGAGGAATGAATGTACTTCTTTGTCAGTCCATCATTTTCAGCTGGGAGTGTCTTGATGGTATCAGTATGTTCCCTACATTAGAACGGTTGTCCCAGTGCCTGTCCATGTTAGGTATTGTTATGAATGTGTTATCCAAAATACAGTAACTCAGGCACAGTAGGAATTGGTTTCTTGTTCACCTGAGGGACAAAGGCTGATTCTGCAACTGGGAGCCTCTGCTCCGTGCAGTTCTTGAAAGACCTAGTCTGCCAGCAACTTTGCACAGGAAACCTGGGTGTCACCTCCTTAATCATCAGAAAGTTACAGACCTGGCTTGGAAATAAACCCAGCTAATCCTGCTCACTCTTCCTGGCTACAACTTCATTACTGTACCACACTTAATAGCAAGGGAGGCTGGGAAATACAGACTACTGTTTGCAGGAAGGAGAGGAAATCACTTCAGTAGTAGCTAGCAGAATCTGCTGCATTGCCTCAGTCACATGTGACCATGCCCTGGTGAGTGTAAGCTCTACTGATACCATGCATACCTGGTCGGACTGGGGTTTGTCTCACAGGCCTTTTACTTTCTTGCTGTATCTGCAGGACTTTTCCCAGGGTCTTATGTACCAGGTTTTCTCTCTGGGCTCCCAGCTCCCACATCATGGCATGGAGACTTGTTATTACTTAGGAATGAATGGTCAGCCTAGCTCAGGCTCTTTTAACTTAAACCAACCTGTTTCTCTTTATCTACTGTTGCCGCAGGGCTTTTTGCCTTTCTTTCCTTCTGTACGTCTTACTTTCACAGCTGCTCATGTCTGGCTGGTTCTTCTTCCCCCTCTTTCTCCTCATCCTCCTTTTTATTCTTCCTCTTCTTTCTTCCAAGCCTAGATTTCTCTTCCTACTTATTCTCTGTGTCAGCCAGCCCCACCTATCGCTTTCCTGCCTAGCTATTGACTGTTCAGCTTTTTATTAGACCAATCTGGCACCCTAGGCAGACAAGGTGAAACAAATGCAACACATCTTTACATAATTAAACAAATGCAGCATAAACAAATGTAACACATCCTTGCCTAGTTAAAGTAATATCCCACAACAGTCTCATATGTGGCAAGTGTTTAAGAAATATTCACTGATAGAATTAATGGATCAAGGAAGAAAAAGATTGTTTCATTTTACCTGTCCTATTTCTGCACTAAATCGTCCTTAGTGTATATTTCTGAAAGCAGAGATCACACAGCATACTGTTTTCTCATCTCCTGTGTTGCTGGTTTTTGAGCTGCAGAAGGCTATAGAGCTTTTCTCTGGGGAGGTATGCATGTGGCCATAAATACTAATTTGCACAGTTAGTTCTGATATATCTTTAATTTTCTCGCATCTGTGGAAATACTTGTTCAAGCACACTTGGGTTTTCACTGTAGCTAACAATTTGGCTCCTATGTACTTTCCCCTGCTCAGCAAGCCATCATGGACAATCACACTTGAAATTGTGTTCTAGGGCACATAAGACCCACTTTCAGTCACATTAGGATCTAAGGTAAAGTTGTTTGGGCATTTTGAGACTCATAATCACCAAGACAAGCTAATGTAAATATTATAAGAATCATATCCACTCCCCACCCAGGCTAAGAGTGGGGGAGCTGGCCCTGCCCCTTGCTGGCTTTGGCACTCTGTTGATCTGGCCTTGTCCCTCTACAAGGCAGTGTTGGAAAACTGGCCCTTGTAGCATGGGTATGGAAGAGCTGGCCCTGATGGCATGAGCTGTGAGCATGGGAGAGCTGGTCCCACCACTTGCCAGCCAGCTGCTGCAGCCAGGAGAGCTACTCCTGCCCCTCTGGGACAATCGGGAGAGCGGGCCCTCGTGGTACAGGTGCAGGAGAGTAGGCGGGCTAACCTGCTCAGCACACCTCAACATCCACCCCATCTAAGAACTGCTGTAGTGTGTGAAGGGCCTGGTCCTGCAGAAGCAAAGCTGCTGGACCTCCATGACACAAGAGCAACAACAGGATATCCCAGAGGAGTCCTGGAGAGGATCTGGATCCAGCATTGATAGTGTAGCAGAAGCCAGAGACCTTCGATCAGACCAATGTCTAATTGCAATGAACACTCACTGTTAAGGCTGTCTGGGCTAAAGGGTGTACTGTGTGACACGCCGCAGTTACCATGGCAAGGTTTTTATTATTTTTTTAATTTTTTGTTTTCTTTTGGTGGAGAGGTTGCAAGGACAGAGCAGATGTGGAGGGATGGGGAGATGTGTGGGATTGGGGTGCATGAAGTAAAATTCACAAGGAATCAATAAAAAATTAAAAAGAAGTCTTTCTTATTGTCTGTTTACAGTCTTAAAAATTCTCAGTGTAGTTAGTGTACTTTTCTCTTTATTTTTTTCTTTTCCTCATTCTTTAGTTGTAAAAAAATTCAACTGTCAGAAAATTAAGGAACTGAGCATTCAAGACTTTCCTGGAAGGAAGGAAGATGAGGCAAACAACCAATCAAGTATCTTGTTTGACCTCCAAAAATATTTACGAGGATTGGTCATTGATCAACAGGCTGGGAAACCAAAGGGGTGGGGAGAAGCATGCAGGCCCGGAGTAGTGCCACCCGAAGGAAGATCTGGAAAGCCCATCCAGAGTTCTGGAAAAGTGTCAGCAGTAGAATATTCAGGAATTAAACAGTGAGTTTTCTCCATTTGGTGTTGAACAAGGAAACATCCACAAGACAAAGAATGGAATTGTTTGGGCCCAGAGGGAATTTTCATGCATTGTACACTGTCCAGGGGGCTGCAGGAGGATTACCACCACCATCGTGGCTTCTTTAGAGTGAGGCAGCAAACAATGTCTAGTGGTTGCTAAGCAACCATTAGCCCATCGCTGCCCTTTCCCATTAAACATTATCTGCCTTCTTAGATTGTTTTAATTTACTTTTTAAGCAGGAAAGGTAATGCGGCAGAATTACCAGTGAAACTGACAATGGAAATGTGAAGATTTTGTAAAGGTTAGATCACTCTTGTTAGGGGTAGTTGGTGATAGGTAGTGACAGTTGACTGAAACCTTCAAGCATTCACCTGTCCTTGTATTGGAAAAAGAAAACACACACACACACACACACACACACACACACGGCGAGGTGTGGGGAATGATTGTAGTGTCTGATATTGTGAAACTCAAGCCTGAGTCTGAACAATCTCTGTCCTCTACCCTGCTCCTCAGACCACAGTGTCTCCTTCAGTACAGAATGGTTAACGGTAAGTAACATGGCATTCTGGCTCAGTGAGCTCTGTAGACACCTGAAACCATAGCTGGCATTCACAGATCTGAGAAGAATGTAGAAATTATACCTGTCTGTATCAGGAATACTTTCTGGCACATGAAGAGGAAAGTACCTGTTTCGGAAAAGAAGCATTGTTACTTAGGAACCTATTTGCATTCTAGTTTTAGAAAGACATTAGCCACCTGTATAAGGGAAAACTGGGATGACCAGATACATACAATCAGAATTAGAAAAGAACTCCTCCTAGTCTGTCATACACCTTGCTCATAGCCTATGCTTTTAAATATCAGTGGGTTCACCATTTTGCTTATGGATCCTTTCTAGGAAGGGATTCTGGGCGAGATGATGATTGATTGCATGGGCTGGATGTTAAAAAAAAAATGTGTTGCCGTACACATGAAGTTAGTGCCTTGATTGTGACAATGCACATTAGATGACCGTGACCTGAGAAGTGTGTGTAGACAACTGTGTTCTGATTCTGGTTTTCCTCCTTCTGTGACCTTGGGCAAGTCTTTTGTGTTCTTCGTGTGTAAGTGAGAATAATAACTACTTTGTCCGGGCTGTCCTGAGAATTTAGCAACAGTTATGGATGTTGATCACTATTAATATAATTACTACCCGATTGTTACTGTTTCCATGTCTGATTAGTATTCAGGTAGTCCTTTCAGATTTCTCTTCCCAACACACCATCTGAATAGGAAGAGCAGGATACATGCCATTCTGGAAGGGCTCTTTAACAAAAAGGGACCCTGCCCTGTGGAATAACTGATATCCTTCAGACAACGGTGGGCCAATATGTTCATGCTTGCAAGGGCACAAGGCCCTGTCAGAATAGGCAACAATATTGTGGAGCAGGTTCTCCCATGTGCTGAGACAGCAACCACCATTACTCTTCTCCTTACCCTCCTCTTCTTTCTCTCCTCCTCCTCCTTTTCTTCTCCTCCTCCTTCTTCTCTTAATGTAACCAACACAGTGTTAAGCCCTTCATATGCATTATCTTCCTTAATCTTACGTCTGTGAAGTAGTGGAATAACTACAATTATCCTTACTTTACACAGCAAAAAAACTTACATACAAGAAAGTTGTAGAACTTTTCAAGACTAAAACTCATATAAATGGCTAAACCAAAGCCCGAAGTTGGACTAAGGCTGTATTATTGTCCTATCCTTGTCCTTGGCAAACTAGGCCTTCTGGGAATAAGGAAAAAGAAGGTCTGTGCAAATCACACATCTGCATAAAATTTAAAGTTCCTGTGATCTTCTGCTGTGCCAATGAATCATAAGACTGAAAGACCCCACCCAGCAAGACGATGACAATGACAGCAGAATCGTGTGGTTAGATCACTATGATTATCAGGCAAACCGCATCAGGTTACTATCTCACTGGTTAGCAGGCGTGACTTCTGTAGAGCCGTCTATAGGAGACATGCATGTGAAGCTCTGTAGGTGACTAGATGCCAAAGAGGACTGGTTGGTTGGTGTGGCATGGTCAGGAGAAGTAGAAAAACCAGAAGCAGATGATCTTGGTGTCTCAATTCAGCGAAATCAGAAGAAATTTTTAGTTATCTAATCATTCAACACACCCTTATTCCTACGTACCTGTTTTCTAGGCACCAAACTCTCTTAGGATAGAGTGAAGCAAGACTGTTGCTTGCAGTCTAGTGCAGAAGAATGATTTCGCCAAAGGATCACCCAGCACCCACAAAGCTTTAAAAACTATACCTGGGATAAATGCTATAAAGGCACCTGTGCTTCCAGAAGGGATTGCAATGAAGTTGTGACCTGCCTGGGAAGGAGCTAGCATTTCACTGAGGAAATGGGAATGTAATTCCACTCTAGAAAGTGAGGAGGAGTCAGAAGATGAGGATTCTATACAGAGGCAAAGGACCTGTGCTGAGAGAGAGGAGGGACCTGTGCTGAGAGAGAGGAGGGACCTGTGCTGAGAGAGAGGAGGGACCAGTCCAGCCTTTCTGTAGTACATCTCTAAAGGCTACATGACATTGACACGCAGAAATCCCAAGATCGCTCAGAGATGTAGCCTAACATCTAGATCCACATGTCTCTGCTCTCCATGATTGTTCGCTTTGCCACATCATCAGTCTCTGAAGACGCTGCTTGTGGCACTGCCTGGCGCCTCTCTGTACATCTGCCATTTCATCTTGGCAATGTGAATGAGTCACAGCTCTTGTTTCCCTCCATTGTTGAGGAGCTTTCCGTGGGAACTTTTCTGCCTGGTAGAATAATGTATCTGGAAAGAGCTGAAGCAAGTTGAGAAATTGGGCCCCAGGAAAAGCATCCTAGACTTCTGGACACCTGAAGATGCCTCCCTTTCTTTCCCAGAAGGCAGACATGCTATCTTTGTAAAAATATGTTGCTCCTCCACCTCCAGTGTCCTTTAGGTACCATGAATACAGCTGAGTGGAAAATTACCCCTATGATCATCATCATCATTCATATATATTTATAACCATCATTTACTTAAAATGACAGATTATTAACAATCTCTGGGTCTATATCCCTCCGTTTGGCAATGTTAATTGAGTAATTAAAAATGACATTTAAGATCACTCAAAGTTTTTTGTCTCATTCTTAAGCTTTACATAATGTATGCATGGTGGTTTTCTCTCTGGATCAGGGGGTGGTTCCGTACTTTAAAGCAGTGGTTCTCAACCTATGGGTCATGACCCCCTCTGAGGCCACATATCAGATGATCTGCATATCAGATATCTATGATTCATAACACCAAAATTATAGTTATGAAGTATCAACAAAAGCAATTTTATGGTTGGGAGTCAGGTAACACAAAGGAAAGATAAGGGTGGAACAAGGATTGCAGAGTATTCATGGCCTCTTAGAACATCTTAGACCAGATGTTCTGTTTTAAGAAGCCATGAATTCAAAACAGAGCAAAGAGTATATTTGAAGTTTGGAGGGAGGAAAGGAAAGGAGGAGATGATGTAATTATAATCTCAAAAAATAAAAAAAATAATTTAAAAAGAAACTCAAACAGCCAGGTATGCATGAAAGTTCTCAGTTTTGAAATTTTACCACAGTCGGCTACTAGGATGAAAATCATGGACCCACATGTTTTTAGAGGACCACCGTTTTCCATTTGCTACCACACTCAGAGAATCAGAAAATTTGTTTATTGTGTTTATTCTGTGGTTTCTAGCTGTATCTATTATTTGCATACACTACTTGCTGTTACCCATTAAACCATGAAAGCTACAAGCTGACTGTGATGACAATGTAGTTCTCAGGTTTTAACAAATCACATAAAAACAAGAAGATAACGAAACCACTTGATAGTCAAAGCATGAACGTTAGCATTCAAGTGGTTGGGGGAAGCACCAATTTCAGTACATGAGCATCATCAGCATCTATGCTGCAAAAAAAGCAGTAAGGCATCTGATGGACCAGAGAAAACCTCCACGTATTCACCGCTATGTTCAGGAAAGCAAAACTGGACAACTCAGAGACAACACGGGTGAGAAAGTCCAAAACAATCCACAGGGCTCCCTTCAGGGTAAGTCCCAGCAGAGGAAATCAAGTTTGATAGGATAGAGAACTGGGATGAAGGAAGGGAAGGTCCATACTGAAGTTATAGATGGGAACTGAGCTGGGAAACTACAGGAAGCTGCCAAAGGATGCTGAGGAGGGAGGCTGGAATCAAGTGAGGTCTCACAGGAGCCAATGATTGATTCACAGAGAAGTAAGGAGACGAGAGGGCTGTTTCTGTCTTTTTTCACTCACCCTGACTTGGAGATTTATCCATTTTGTTGCGTATACTGTAACTGATTTCATTGCGTCTCCTTCATAGCGTTCCCAGTGTTCATTGTGTCCTTTTATCACATTGTTTATGCCTTGTCCTTCTGAAGGTTATCTAGGTGTTTCCCATTTCATACCTGAAAATTAAGGTTTATTTGGGCTTATAGTTTCTCAGTCCTCACTTTGGACCTCTGGTGAGGCAGAGCAAAGATGGTCATAGCTAGAAGAGAGAGGTGAAGGAAAAGATCCTAATATACCCTTCAAAGATGTGACTGTAGTCACCTATTTCCTCTGAGCAGATTTCATGTCCTGAAGTTTCTGCCTCCTTCTAATAACACTGTTCTATGGAGTTCAAGCCTTTAGCATGGTCTTTGGGGACATAAAGGTTTCAGATCACAAAAAGCTGTTGTGAACATTCATAGACCATAGACCCATCCATTAGTTTTCCATCAAACTATTTCGACAGCCTTTTCTCTAAGTCTGAATGTTTCTAGCTTAATCTTGCATAAACACAACCTACATATCACTTCCATAACATTCTTCCAAAGGCAAAACTCTGAGTTCACTGCCTTTTCAGTGGTGTCTCATAGTCTGTAATGTCAAGATTTCTTACTATCGGGAACATGTACTTTATTCCCTACCCACTTTACCTTTGTTTTATCCACAACAAACCCTGTTCTTCTCTGATTGCTATCTACCTTTGATCCATCCTACTAACCCAGAAAGGCCTTCTACCATCATTGTACATCAAACGTCCTGCAACCATGACTGGTTTGGAAGAAAAGTCACTTCTTCCTTGAACTTCAGTTTGGCCATGTGTCACTCTTTCATAGTTCATTTTGTGCCTGTGGTAGACTCGGTGCTTGGAGGGAGGTGGTCCTCTTTCTACTTCCAAATTAACATGTGGGTGCATTCATGATTCCATATGTGGCATTTACCCAGAAGAATGCATTTTAGCTTGTGCAACTGAGACAGGACATAGAACATTGAACAATCCAGGGAATTTAAATGTAATAGCATTTAGAATACTACTAAGCCATCTGTATAGATGTTCTTCTGGAATGAGTTACTAATACCTTGTGCTTTCTTAGCCAGAGTGAAATGAACATTATTTGAATCTTTTGCTATTGCAGGATAATTGCTATAATCATCATTTATAGGATTTTACTGTGGTCATTGGCTGTCCAAATGCGCAGTTGTATGTGCAGAGAGTTTCCCCTTCTTTCTCTATAGTACCCCTGACATACACATAGCTGCCCATGTGGATTTTTTTTTCAGTTCTCCACTGGGCTATAAGTTATAGGCAGACTTTTCTTTCCTACTAGCCAGTTTCCAAGTAGCCACACAGAGACCTATTATTAATTACAAATGCTTGGCCAATACCTTATGCTTGTCTCCAGCCAGCTCTTACAACTTAAATGAACTCATTCCTATTACTCTATGTGCTGACCCAAGGCCCATTTACTGTCAAGGACCAGCCTCAACAAAATCACCTCTTGCCAGGGTTGGGCCATGGAATTGAAGAAATATAAGTAAAGAATATGAAGACACATAAAAATAATAAGACAGAAAACATAGAAAGTATTGGGAGAGTATTCCAGTGATTACTGAAATCACCCACATTTATTTTTCCACAGCTTTTATTTTTATTTTTTGTATGTTATCACATGTGTCTTTACTTCTGAATGTGTAATTTACAATTTTTTTCTTCAGTTGAGTGATTTATATAAACAGAGATTCCAGCTAAAAATGGGTTGTTTCTTAAAAGGTTGTTGGGAGCTTTTGTATTTGGAGTGTGTTTTTTTTTCTCTTTTTTTAATTATTTTTTTGCTTTATAAATAATACCATTCAAAATTTCCACCTCCTCCCATTTTCCTCCCACTCCCCCACTCCCCCTCCTTCTTCCCCCCTCCAGTCCTAAGAGAGGGCAGGGTACCTTGCCCTGTGGGACGTCCAAGGCCCTCCCCCCTCCATCGAGGCCTAGGAAGGTGTGCATTCAAACAGACTAGGATCCCAAAAAGCCAGTACGTGCAGTAGAATCAAATCCCAGTGCCATTATCATTGGCTTCTCAGTCAGCCCCCATTGTCAGCCACATTCAGAGAGTCTGGTTTGATCACATGCTCATTCAGTCCCAGTCCAGCTGGCCTTGGTGAGCTCCCATTAGATCAGTCACACCATCTCAGTGGGTGGACAAACTCCTCGTGGTCCTGACTTCCTTGCTCATTTTCTTCCTCTTTCTGCTCTTCAACTAGACCTTGGGGCTTAGTCCAGTGCTCCAATATGGATGTCTGTTTCTATCTCCATCCATCGTTGGACAAAGGTTCTATTGTGATATTCAAGATATTCATTAGTGTGGCTATGGGACAAGGCCATTTCAAACAAGGCCTGATCTCCAAAATATATAAAGAACTCAAGAAACTAGACATTAAAATTCTGAATAACCCAATTAAAAAATGGGGTACTGAACTGAACAGAGAATTCTCAACAGAAGAGGTTCAAATGGCCAAGTGACACTTAAGGTCATGTTCAACTTCCTTAGCAATCAGGGAAATGCAAATCAAAACAACTTTGAGATACCATCTTACACCTGTCAGAATGGCTAAAATCAAAAACACCAATGATAACCTATGCTGGAGAGGATGTGGAGTAAGGAGAACACTCATCCATTGCTGGTAGGAATGCAAACTTGTGCAAACACTTTAGAAATCAGTGTGGCAGTTTCTCAGGAAACTGAGAGTCAACCTACCTCAGGATCCAGCAATTCCACTCTTGGGAATATACCCAAGAGATGCCCAATCATACTATAAAAGCATTTGTTCAACTATGTTCATAGCAGCACTATTTGTAATAGCCAGAACCTGAAACAACGTAGGTGCCCCTCAACGGAAGAATGGATAAAGAAAGTGTGGCACATCTACACATTAGAGTACTACTCAGCGGTAAAAAACAATGACATCTTGAATTTTGCATGCAAATGGATGGAAATAGAAAACACTACACTAAGTGAGATAACCCAGACCCAAAAAGATGAATATGGTATGTACTCACTCATTAGTGGATTCTAGCCATAAACAAAGGACATTGAGCCTATAGTTCATGATCCTAGAAAAGCTAAATAATAAGGTGAACTGAAAGAAAAACATATATAGATCCTCCTGGAAATTGGAAGCAGACAAGATCACCAGGCAAAAGTTGGGAGCATGGGAGTGGGGGTGGGGTAGGGGGAACGGGAGACGGGGAGAGAAAAAGGAGAAGGGGAGGACTGGGGAGAGCTTGGGTGAGTGGGGTGGTTGAGATGGAGGAAGGGCTGATGTGGGAGCAGGGAAGAAGATATCTTAATTAAGGGAGCCATTTTAGGATTGGCAAGAGACTTGGCTCTAGAGGGGTTCCCAGGTGTCCAAGGGGATGACCCCCAGCTAGGTCTTTGGGCAGTAGAGGAGAGGGTGCCTGAAATGGCCTTTCCACAGCTTTTATACCCAAGGTAAATGAGAGGTGGCAGAGAAGGTAGTAAAAGACTTCATTAACGTGATACAAAGGATAACTCACACAGTCAATCGTTTTATCACTCTGAGACATCAAATCATTAGCATTCTGTAGTTTAGGTAGCAAAGCTGCTCTAAGTCACATATTCTCAAGTCTGCCCTTCCCCAGGTGGCCTCATAGTTACAAAAGAAGGAACAGAAGTACATTTGCTATCCTGACCCTCTGCCAGGATGGTATGAAGCTATCTTAATTTCAAAAGAACCAAGCAATCACATCCTGAGTTGGGACATGCAACTATGCTTGTCAATTTCTAAACTCTCTGACCCTCAGACAAGGTGGAAATGGGCCTACATTTTTCAGCATCCACGATTTACCTCATCTATGAACTTCCCATGTTGCTTCTGCAGCATCTGGCTCACAAGTTCTCCCTTCTTCCCAGTGGCTCTTCCACCTAATCTCTTCCTGCCCAGCTATAGGTCAGCCAACACTTTATTAACTAATGCCAGTAATACATATTTATACTGTACAAAGATTGTTCCAAAGCAATAAATTTCTATTGCATTGGCTAATAAAGAACTGACTACTGGTAGCCAGGCAGGGAGTAAGGTGGAACATCCAAACTGAGAATGCTGGGAGGAAGAAGGGCATAGTCAGTGGATTGACAGGAGGCACAGAGGTAGGAAGACATACTAGAGGACAGATAAAGCCATGAGCCACATGACAATGCATAGATCAATAGAATTACTGGTTAATTTAAATATAAGAGTTGGGTAGTAATAAGCCTGAGCTATCAGCCGAGCATTTATAATTAATAAAAGCCTCACTGTGTTTATTTGGGAGCTGCTGGAAGCTTTGCCTACAAATGGCGTTCCAACTCAGGGCTGGAATTTCCACATAAAACCTAGTGAAACTTTAAAAAGGATTCTAAATACACGAAAAAATGTAGTTAAGTTTGGCTTCTTTGTGACCACTCCTTCTTGGGTAGGCTCTGTTTGCTAGCTGCAAGCAGAGGTGCAGCTCCTTTCAACCCTGTGGCTCTTTTAAGAGATCCTGCTACCAAATATTTAAATAGGATTTATGAGTAGCAGTGGCACACCATTTAGTGGCAGCATGGACCCAAAAATTTCACAGAGTTGGGGTGTCAAACATTCCTAGCTCCTGCTGGTGCCTCTACCATGAAACTAGGCTCTGAGAATCAACTGGCATGGAGCCAGCCACCAAAACAGAGGCTTTGATCCTAGTCAAGCTGCTTAACTGTTTATAGGCATCTGTGATCAGAAAAAGATTACAGATACACAATAAAGAGAGATTTGGATGGAAAGAAAACTCTAAGTGGGTTATAGTGTGTTTAAAAATATACATAGCCCTGGAAGAGAAAAGAGAAGGTATAGACAGTCATAAAAAGAAATATATAGTATTAAAGTAATAAAGTCCTTAAAAAGGGAGTAAAGTAATATAAAAGAAATAAGCCATAGAAAGATGAAAAATACACAGAGTCTGGGTCCTACATATTATTGTGTTGTCTTTAATCCTTTTGCTGTTAAGAATACTGGATTAGTAAAGGTACTAGATTAAACCAATCTATATATTTTTAAAATATATGTGACTTCAAAATTTAAGTCAAATATATGTTACTTTGGTGAGGAAGTTATGCTTTTATTTCCACAGGAAATGAGAAGCTGTGGATTCATCCTGAGTTAGAGAAAATCTGGTTTGATTTAGGAAGAGCCCCTGAAATCCTGATTATAGATATGAAGAAATAAACCTAAAAAGACCACAAGGCATGTGATGTATAGTTTACCTGCTCAAACACATAATGAAAAATCATCTTTGGCTGTCTTATATACAATGCACAACCTAAACTTGTATTAATACAAATATGTACATTACCTTTAGAGGTTTGTGTATTTTCAGAGCAAGGGGATCAGACACCAATAAAAATGGATGGCCCAGGTGATCCAGCATCCAAAACAACTTCAAGGATGCTAATTGAGATGGCACAGCCTCACAGAATTCTCTAGCAGAGACCTAACAATTATTCTAAGTTTATCAAGCTTCCTCTGAAGATAACAACACCCACAAACAACAGGAAGTCATCTGAAGAATGATGCCCACATTCCCAAAATATGGGTTATGGATGTTTATTATCATTTAAAGGGGTTGGTTACAAATTGTTATTGGTAATGGTCAGGAAAATAGCTAAACAAGGGAGATTAGATTCAATAATCTTGTTCTGAAAAGAAAAAGGGGGGATCTAGAAATGGTAGGATAAAAGGGTAGATTATTGAATCTACTTTTAAACAAAAAAAAACCTGCCAGTCTTAAATATTTTATATTGGAATGGATTTTTATATATTGATACAAATTTAATTTTGTTATACTTCATGGATGTTTCTACTATTATTTGGGTTATTGTATTTATAAAACCCATTTAAAAATATAATGTATAATTTAAAAATATAGACTAATAGTCATCTATAATAGTCAAATTTATAGTCATGTTAGGTATGTTTTCAAGATCACACACAGATATACCTAGCTAGATAGATGGTCTTCAAATACTTCAAAGACATATAGAATATAGAATTTAATATGCTTAATAGCCTAAGGTTTTTCATGATATTGAGACACATCTGTATTGGAGGAAGGCTGCTTGTTTGTTTCTAGTCACCCAGACTCCTAAAATAACCACATAGAAACTGTATGAGTTAAATCACTGCTTGACCCATTAGCTCTAGCTTCTTACATCTTAATTTAACCCATCTCCATTAATCTGTGCATCACAACAAAGCTGTGGCTTACCAGGTAAAGTTCCAGCATCTGTCTCCCGTGGGGCTACATGGCTTCTCTCTAACTCCTTCTTTCTCCCAGCATTCAGTTTAGTTTTCACTGCCTGCCTCTATTCCCTGCACAGGCCCAAGACAGTTTCTTTATTAACCAATGATATTCATAGCATACAGATGGGAATCCCACATCACTTCCCCTTTTCTGTTTAAATAAAAAAGGAAGGTTTTAACTTTAACATAGTAAAATTACATATAACAAAACAGGTATCAACCAATAATTACAGTTACAATATTTATGTCTACTTTATCTTTTATCATAACTAAGGAAAACTATAACTATTAATTCGTCAACTCCATCAAGGACTCCAGAAGGATATAATATTATCTAAGTAAACAGGAAGTGCATTGTAAGCAACTTCCAAAACTCTAAAATTGACAGAGACTTCTTGTTGCCTGGACATTCACCCAGTTATTCTATACTGTTGGGGCATCCATCTTCAGCCTACGGGTCCATAGTATCCAGCAGTCTTTTCTATGAAGCAGGAAATTTCAAAGACAGTTCTGCCTATATTGGCAGTTTGTTAGTCACTTTCTTCTGCATCCTGCAGAATATCTAGCAGACTCTTTCTATTCTTTCATGAAGCAGGAACCCCAAAGGACTGTCTCACCATTAGGCAAGTTCAGCAGTCATTTCTCTGTGGGTCCTGCATGTCCAGTTCATACAGCATACCATCAAGTAGTTCAGGCAAGAGCAGTTTCTTGCCCAAATGGCTAGCAAACTCCACACAGAGTCTCTTCAATGCCCATCTTCTTCTTGAAGCAATTGGTGCAATTGGTGCAAATGAGGAGCAGATGTGTCTCACTGTTATGAAAAGTCCTAAGTTTTTAAAACATTTTAAATGACATATTCTGTAGTCTTTGAAAGGTTTGAAGATTATCTACCTGAAATATATCTCTATATATCTAGAAAACCTAGCATGACTACAAGCTTGATGATTATAGATTATTATCTATTAAAATGTATTTCTTAATTATATATTACACTTTTAAATGAGCTACCCAAACACAATACCTTAAGAGCAGAAAACCACATATAACAAAATTGACCTTAAGTTTGTACTTAATTTCTTAATTATTTCTTAATTATATATTACACTTTTAAATGAGCTACCCAAACACAATACCTCAAGAGCAGAAAACCACATATAACAAAATTGACCTTAAGTTTGTACCAATAAACTAAGATCCATACCAATGCAAAGTATTCATCTCTATAGCATATCCCCCTTTAAATGTAAAGAAACATTTACAAACAATATTTGGGAATATGGGTGTAGTTCTTTCCAAAATGCTTCCTGCTTTTTGTTGGGCAAAGTAATTTTTGGGGGTGTTCACAACAACCTTTTAGGGGTTCATGGTCCATCAAACCACATAGTCTAGAAGAAATCCGCAGGTTTTCATCTTCTGTAAAAATGAAAGAGGAACCTCTTTTCCAAAGAAACATATCCTTAGTCTCAAATTTTAGAATCAAGATACCTTAAAACATATATGTTGGTTTAGCTTAGCAGTCCATACAATGAAGTGTCTTTCTGTACTTAACTCCTTCATAGTCAAAAATTCAAAGAAAACACAATAATATACATAATTCAGACTTTCTTTGTATATTTCATCTTTACGTGGCTTTTTTTACTCTATTACTTCTTAATATTTATTTTATTATCTTTATTCCTTTAATCCATGACTGTCTGTACTCTGTCTCTTTAAAGACTTTGTTTTATTTTGTTCTATAAACCATTTCTTTCTTTTATAACACTCTATACTCTTTTTCTTTTTTTCCCTAGCCTACATACATTTATCCAACACTGTGACCCATTTAGAGGTCTTTTCCATCTGAATTTGTCTTTATTGTGTAGCTGTAATTATTTTCTGACCAGAGCACTTCTTAAAATGCTAAGGCCTTCTTATGAATTTTAGAGATGCCTTTGCTAGGGGAAATACAGCACTGCCTACTTGCTCTGCCCTGTCTAACATGGCAGGGTGGAGGTCTGTTTAGTGTGAGTCATGCTCACAACCTCATTTTCAGGCACAAATTGGGTCTATGTTGCCATTAAGCAAGTTGTAGCACGTTGCTCACAAACCTCATTTAAATGCTTGGCCTCCTGAAAAAACCAGAGGTCACACTGGCAACACAGCCCAGAAAGCTGGCATTTCAAAACAGCATGGCATTTTTTCTGCTACTGCGGAGTCAGGAAAACCTCTCTTAAAGGAGCCCTGGTATTAAGCTTAATTCTGGTTTGTGTGTGTGTGTGTGTGTGTGTGTGTGTGTGTGTGTGTGTGCGCGCCTAGAATTCCTTCCCAAACTCTCTCAGGTTTTAAGTGGATTTTAGTTGTCCATGTGGGCACCAATTTGTTGGAAGGAAGGCCACTTGTTTGTTTCCCAACTGCTCAGCCCCAAAATAATCACACAGAAACGATATTATTTAAAACACTGCTTTTCCCATTAGCTCTAGCTCATACACAGATTAATAGAAATGTGTTAAATTAATATGTTAGAGTTAGCCAATAAGAAGCTAGTGCTAGTGAGCCAACCAGTGTTTTAAATAATCTAGTTTTTGTGTGATTATTTTGGGGCTGAGCAGTCGGGAAACAAACAAATGGCCTTCCTACTACACATCTGCTCCTGGCAGCACCAGTCTACTTCAGAGAAAATGATGGGCATTGAAGAAACTCCACATGGAGTTTGCTTTCTTTATGGCAAATGTTAACCACTTGGGCAAAGAAACTGCCCTTGCCTCAATTGCTGACAGTATGCTGTCTAAACTGACTAACAAGACAAAAGAAAGTGACTGCCAAACTTTGCTTAGACAAGGTAGACCAGTCCTTTGAAATTCTCTGCTTCTCAGAAAAGTCTGTCAGATATACTAGGCCTGTGGGCCAATGATGGATGTCCCAATGTTATACAAAAAACCTGTGGTGACTCTCCAGGCTGCCAGATGTCCCTGTTGTTAGGTAACATTTCACCCTTCTGGGAATCTTTGATGGAGTTAAAGACTAGATAGTCATAGTTAAAATTTTCTTTAGTTATGATAAAAGATAAATTATGTATAAATCTTTAAAGGCATAAAAATAACATAAATAATATTTTCTCTAAATTTGCCAAATACAAATGGACTGGATATTGTAAATGTAATTCTTACTTAATAACTGCTTTGTTATATACAGTTTTACTATGTTAAGGTCAAAATCTTTCTTTGTAATTATACAAAAATGGAAAAATGCTGTGGAATAATCCTCCTGTACACTGTGAATTTTTATTACTTTCATCAGTTAATAAAGAACTGGCAGGACAGCAGCCAGGCAGGACCACCAAGCTAAGGATGCTGGGATGAAGAAGGGTGGAGTCAGAGGAGCCATCAGTCAGACACAGAACAAGTCACACACGCAAAATGGGGTAGAGGTAAAAGCTGTGCTGCAGAATGTAGATGAATAGAAATGTGTTAATTTATGTTAGAAGAGCTAGTTAGTAATAAGCCTGATCTATCAATCAAGCATTTGCAATTAATATAAACTTCAGTGTGTTTATTTGGAAGCTGCTAGCAGGACAGAAACTTCTGCCTACAAACAGCAGTGTCATGGTCAGCAGAGTAGAGATAATGGGTTTTGTTCAATCACACGGTTCTGTCAGATCCTTCAACATGGTACTCGTGTTATTTTTCATGCTATTATAGTCACACTGAAGAAACTTATGAAGAACTATTTGTTAGTTCTGTAAGTTATATCCCAGACAGAGCAAATAAGACTCAAAAAGAAGCCTATGGATGTTGGTTGGGAACAAAACTAGTAAGACTAGAACCTGTTTAAGTCCCTAACTCTGGCCCAGAACTGACACCCTCTTAATGGTTACTTTCCAGAGTAAGAACATGGGATTTGATTTGGTATATGTCTAGGAGTTGGGCATCTGGGCTTCTAGAAACATACTCCTGGCTCAGTGTTTTGCTATGCACACAAATTTGCAGCTGTGATGCTCTTCATCTTTTTTCATTTTTCTAAATTTTATTGAGCTCTACATTTTTCTCTGTTCCCCTTCCTTCCTCTCCCCTCCCCTTCTACCTTTTCCCATGGTCTCCATGCTCCCAATTTCTCAGGAGATCTTCTCTTTTTCTACTTCTATGTAGATTGGATTCATATATGTCTCTCTTAGGGTCCTCATTGTTGTCTAGGTTCTGTGGGATTGTGAATTGTGGAATTTTTTTTTGGCTTTGTGTCTAAAAGCCACTTATGAGTGAGTACATGTGATAATTGTCTTTCTGGGTCTGGGTTACCTCACTCAATATGATGTTTTCTAGCTCCATACATTTGCCTGCAAATTTCAAGATGTCATTATTTTTTTTCTGCTGTGTAGTATTCCATTGTGTAAATGTACCACATGTTCCTTATCCTCTCTTTGGTTGAGGGGCATTTAGGTTGTCTTCAGGTTCTGGCTATGACAAACAATGCTGCTATGAACACAGTTGAGCACATGTCCTTGTGGTACGATTGAGAGTACTTTGGGTATGTACCCAAAAGTGGTATTACTAGGTCTTGGATTCTCCTCATCTTCTGATGATGTCCTTGAAACAGTGATATTGAGAAGTGTACCAGAAGTTGGCAAAGGAGCAGAATGGATGACTCCTTGTCATCTGTACCCCTATGGGGGTCAGCTACTAAATTTGCCAGGGGATAAGCCATCATAGTGTGGCCTCAGCCCAGAACTCACTTCTTGTCAGCTCTGAGTACATTTTCAGGTCTTCACTGATAAAAATGCCAGTAAGACTTAGATTTGTGAGGAGTTGTTCCCTGTGTCTAGACCCTGCTGGTGCCAGATCCAATGTCATATTAACATAATGTTAGGATGAAATAGTGCCATTTCTTTCCTTCTTCTATAGCTCTTATTTTTTAATGCCAAGAAAACTGATATAGAATCTCCTGGCCTATGACTATTGGATATATTTCTGGCCTAGGAGATATAAAAATTCTAATCAGGCCCAAACTTCATGAGAACGTTGGAATATCAGGAGGTCATCAGTTTATTGTGAAATGTCTCTGAAGTCAATAAAATGGATTGACAGATAGCAAGAGGGACGGACAGCAACAGATATTTGAGAGCAAGAGGAAAATGGTAACAGCTGAGTCTAGGTGTCAGGAGTATTATTATTTTATTCCAAACAGTTTTCATTTTAGTACATGTTTAAAATACTTCCAAAATAAAATGTTGAGAAATGAAGCGCTCCTGGGAAGAAGGCTTTTGCCCTTCATCTTTCTTCTCTTGAGTGTTTGAGCCAAACGTAGAAATTGCCATGGCCATCTTGTGACAATGATGTTTTGGCCTCCTCTAGACAGGAGAACCAGAAAGATAAAGGGTGAAGATCCGTGATGCATGCTTTGAACAATTATATCAGGACTTCCCCTCTAGACCTCATTCTGCATGAAGTAAATCAAGCTTCCTGAAGTTGAGACAATTTTGATCACATTTCGGATACCCTAGGAAAAAGCACTTGTTTTAAAGATTGGAGATGTAGTAGAGGGAGGCAGCTCCCAAAAGATTTCCTGTCTGTATTCTTTCTGTAATGCATTCATTGTGTTATCTCCTTGGTGATCCAGTCTTCAATACTTCCTCATTAGTTGGATTTCTCAAGTAGTGGCTTGAGTTTGTACTCTT